>JAVKPL010012471.1:0-61776 GCA_032173675.1 Gastrolobium villosum | reverse complement strand
TATGTTATGTTAGTCTCTTGGTTAGGTTGGTGTTTGATAAATTCAAGTCTCGAAAAGCCTCATACAATTTCAGTTCTTCCATCATCAGAGTTGCAGTGTGCAGCGTCTTCCTACTCAGAGCGTCAGCTACCACGTTTGCCTTTCCTGGGTGGTATTTGAGTTCAAACTCATAGTCCTTAAAAAATTCCATCCACCGTCCAGCATATTCAGCTCCTCTGGTCGAACAAATACTTCAAACCTTTATGATCGCTGAACACGTCAAACTGCGAACCATAATAAGCGGTGTCTCCAGATTTTAAGTGCGAACACTATAGCTGCTAACTCCAAATCGTGCGTAGGATAATTTTCTTCGCTAGGCTTCGACCGTCGAAATGCATAAGCTACCGCCATACGATCCTGCATCAACACGCATCCAAGTCCTTTCAGCGAGTCATCGCAGTATACTTCGAACTTTCGGGTAGGATCCGTAATCGTTAGTACGGGAGCACTTGTCAACCTGCTCTTCAGTTCCATGAAACATTCTTCACAATCTTCATTCCACTCAAAAGGCTTGTCCTTCAGGGTGAGACGAGTAATAGGGTTGCACTATCTGAGAGAAATTCTGGATAAACCTTCGGTAATATCCAGCAAGTCCTAAGAAACTTCTTACTTCTGTGACAGTCTTGGGTCGTTCCCAGTTCATGACAGCTTCAACCTTGCTGGGGTCTACAACAATACCTTCTGATGAAATGACATGGCCCAGAAACTGGACCTCTTTAAGCCAAAACTCGCACTTCGACCATTTCGCGTACAACTGCTTATCCTTCAAGATTTGTAAGACAATCCTCAGATGTTCCGCGTGCAGCTCTTCATTAGCTGAGTAAATCAGGATATCGTCGATAAACACAATAACAAACTGATCAAGAAAGGCGGCAGATGCGGTTCATGTAGTCCATGAATACCGCTGGAGCATTCGTAAGTCCGAATGGGATCACCTGATATTCGTAGTGCCCATAACGAGTCCTAAAGCGGTTTTCGGAATATCCTCCGGTTTGACCCGGATCTGATGGTATCCCGATCGTAAATCTATCTTGGAAAAGACTCTGGCTCCTCTCAGCTGGTCCATCAAATCGTCGATCCTCGGTAGCGGATACTTATTCTTCACCGTTACTTTGTTCAGCTGGCGGTAATCTACACACAGACGTAAACTTCCATCCTTCTTCTTAATCAAGATGGCTGGAGCACCCCATGGAGAGGTACTCGGTCTGATGAATTCCTTTGCCAAAAGCTCTTCTATCTGCTTCTTCAACTCGCGCAGTTCCAAAGGCGCCATGCGATACGGGGCAATGGAGATTGGTCCAACTCCAGGAACAAGTTCGATAGAAAATTCTATTTCCCTATGAGGAGGCAATCGAGGTATTTCATCCGGGAATACCTCCTCGAATTCTCTAACTACAGGTACATCCTGAATTTGATGGTCAACCGAGGTCTCAGCCTCGATCGACAAAAGATACCCTGCTGCTCCCTTGCGGAGCTCTTTTCTAACTTGCAACAAAGAAATGAGAGAAAAAGGTTGAAAATCACCATCTTTCGCAGGAACAACGACTTTCCCTGCTCGACAGTCCAACGTTATCCCGTTTTCCGTCAACCAGTCCATACCGATAATCACCTCGAAATTGAATACCGGTAGGACCACCAAGTTAACTGTATACGTGTTCCCTTCATACTGCAAGGTAACACCTCTGCAGATCTCTGAGGCTGTGCACGATCCTCCAGTAGGTGTGCTGATGTGTAACCCATGAGGTAACGGGGTTGGGGTGATGCCTATACTCATAGCAGTATGCTTTGCCATAAAAGAGGCAGACGCTCCAGAATCAAAGATAACAGAAATTGGGTGACCATTTAAAGTGACATTACCTTTGATCAGGTTGGGGTATTTCTGCGCTTCGTTCGCATCCAGAGTGAACACCCGTGCTTGCGTAGGCTGTTGATCAGCGTTCTGGGGGCATTTGTAAGCAAAATGTCCTTGCTGGCCACATCTGAAACATGCATTGTTGCTCTTGCGACAAACTCCAAAGTGGTTCCTTCCACACGTAGTACAAACAGTCGCACCCTGCCGTCCAGTTGACGATTGACCAACAGTATTGCTTCTCTTAAAATTTCCAGGCCGCGCCTGCAACTGCGGACCTCTGCCTCGACCCCTACCAGGTGCCGTCCTGAAGAATCTGCCTGCTCGGTTTCCTCCGTGGAATTGTGCTGGTTGCTTGTTCAAATTCTTGGCCTCATTGATGATTCCTTCGGCCTGACGACTCTGATTAATGAGCTCCGGAAGTGTACGATTAGCCGTCGTCAAAATGAGTTTACGGATTTCCGGATGTAATCCGCTCTCGAACTTCTCCACCTGCCATTCCTCATCATAAATGTTCCGGTCAAAGTTGGCGTACTCGATCAGCTGCCCAAATTTGGCAATGTACTCATTGACCGACATGTTATCCTGCCTAAGTGACAGCAGTTCCGTGTGCTTCATTCTTCTCATTGCTTTCGGAAAATACTTATCCAAAAATACTTGTCTGAATACGGCCCACGTCAGCTCAACGTCCTGAGCTCTCAGCAGAGCCCTCGCACCAGTCCACCATGTTAAAGCTTCTCCCATCAGCTGATACGATGCGTAATCGGTCTTTTGCGCTTCCGGGCATGCCATGCGTTCGAAAATGTGCTCGATCATCTGCAGCCACTTCGCTGCAGCCTCAGGGTTGTCTTCACCCTCGAAGGTAGGTGGTTGGAAGTTGCGGAAGTCTTTCAACCTCCGACGGGCAATTTCTTCTGCATTTTCATGCAGTGGGGGTTGGTTCTGATTCTGTTGCCTATGGTCGCGCCATTCTTGGCTCATATTCTGAATAAACGTTGCCAGTCCCCCAATGGTAGTGATAAGTTCCTCTTCAGCATCGCCAGACCTTCCCCGAGTTGAACCGCGACCACCTGCCATGATTCTGCACTCACAATATCATGAAATGAGTTGATCAGGCTCACCGCAAGTTATTTATGGCAGCAGTCCCAAGTAGGTACTCGAGTTCAATTCGGACAAGTTAGCCATGCATCCGTGTCTTATCACAGAACAGTCTAAACAATCTAACTACCCTAGTTAATATATATTCTAACACTTAAACTATAGCACATTCAGACAGTCAATCAGCAGATAAACACAATCAACAATCAATTCAATCAATCACAAGCAAATCCATGGACCAAACTGCTCTGATACCAATTAGTGTAACGCCCTCCCTTGTATGCATCCAAGAGAGTCGTTTGCTAAGCGGAATTAGAGTCGTTAACGTCACATGAGCTAACAAAGATTCTCATGGCAGCATACAAATCCGTAAGACGTTACAATAGTTCTTATAACTTCTGTTTGGACGATAAAAAATATTTCAAGTGATTTAGAAAGAGCACGTTGAGGGCTTCGCGTGCATATAAAATAATAGTAAATCGGAGTTCGTTTGCTCTTAAAACACCACCCGTAAGGAGCACTGTAAAAATTTCAGCACATAAGTCATTCAAAAATTCCTTTCACAAAGGTTTTCCAAAACAGCCGCTGTTCATAAAAGTTCAAGGTAAAATAGAGATGATAGAGTCTACAGTCATCCAAGAGTACCCAAAATATTACACATTACAGTCATCCAATCAATCAAACAGCAACAGTACAAGTCCATTCATCAGCAAGCAACAGCAAACATGACTCCTTCAAATGCTTTTACGTCCTCCTGCCATTTAGGAAAATAGCAGCCCCGAAGGGGTGAGAATAATCCCAGTAGTGTGGCAACAAAACCAATAATATAACAGTATTAACTAGGCACAAAATCATAAACAGTCACTTCAACATATCCTTGTTCCTTTTCCTTTTTCCTTTTCATCATATTCATATATATATATTGCGCATATAACGCCTTTCCTTTTCATCATATTCATGTATTGCGTATATAACGCCTTTCCTTTGCGCTTTTAGCACCGTCGTGCGCGCACTTCACAGTGGAATCAAATATACCTGGCACCTGAGCTCCCTGTGGATTCCAACTGTGGGCCTATGCGGACTGATGCCAAGTGTCCCATACCCCGGTACCTTGGGGATGCCTATATGATGCTTGCTCAAACACATGGTCCTGTACATAACTATTCTAAAAACAAGGCCTATATGATCTTGGTACATGCATGCCATGCTATGCTTTCACACACAAAACGTACAAAAATGCGGTATGATGTAAGGTGCATGCTTATATACTTTCCATATAGCCATCACGGCACATATACTTTTCATATACGTTATGCTGCCACATAACATCTTTACCTCATAATCATATAGCCATCACGGCACATTTCCATAGCCATCGCGGCACATTTTTGGCAGTTTTCTTTCATCATAAGGAACATAATACTTTTACGGAATATGGAGCATCATGTCACAACTTTATACCAGTAGTCAATAGTCACATTAGGTAATATCGCCTGACACTTACCTTGTGTGCCTTAAACAATACCAAATGGCAACGAAATCTCACTTCTTAAGCGCACCTAAATCAATTACAACCAATCATTTACAGCGGCGATTTACAGCAGAAACAGTGAGCATACAGCAGAGTTTTACAGTGGAAAACAGTGAGCATACATCAGTGTTTTACAGCAGAAAAACAGTGACGTTTGTTCTTTAAAACAGTGAGCAGAAAACAGTGACGTTTTCCTTAAAAACAGTGGGCAGAAACAGTGACGTTTTACTTAAAAACAGTGGGCAGAAACAGTGACGTTTTACTTAAAAACAGTGGACAGAAACAATGACGTTTTACAGTAGGAAAACAATAACACCTTACAGCAGAACAGTGAACGTTTTAAAATAGAAACAGTGACATCTTGGACCTCAAAACAGTGGCAAAACAGTAGCATTAGACAGTGGCATTTGAACATTAAAACAGTGGCATAAGTAGTGTTATTTGTGCATCAAAACAGTGGCATGAATGGTACATTTGAACATCCAAAACAGTGACATTAGTGGTGATATTTGAACATTGAAACAGTGGCATAATTGGTGGTTTTTGAGCATTAAAACAGTGGCATAAATCATGATTTTTGGACATTAAAACAGTGGCATAAACAGTGGTGTTTGAACATCAATATGGTGGTTATTTTATGCAGAAACAGTGGCTCATTAAGTACTAAAACAGTGAGTATTTTTGGTGCAAAACAGTGACATGTGTAGCATTAAAACAGTGAGCATTTTATGCAGAAACAATGGCACATTATGGACTAAAACAGTGAGCATTTTATATCCTCAAAACAGTGGTAGATTCATTCCAAAACAGTGGCATTAACTCAAACATAACCGTGGGACTTTCATTCCATTATATCATGCAATGTGCTATAAGACTTAAAGAAAATCTCATGCAATAATGAAAACACACAAGTATCATCAAGTAACTCAATCCTTATTCTTTCACCATGCTCATTCAAGGATCCAACACAAATAGAACCAAGTAGACATCTCATGCACACACATGGTTTCACACAATGTAAAAGGTCTAAGTTCTAGGCTTACCTCTTGTAGCACACACTTCTTGCTCACACACCACACCTTTCTAGTTCTACCAACAACAAGTTCACCCTTTCTAGAGATGGCTTGTGCGCATACAATGGTGAGGAGGAACAATCTTGGACAGCTTCCAAGTGTGAGTAACAAAGCTGGACAGTGAGGGAAAGAGAGGAGAAAAACTTGCACTTGGTTGGTGTTCTTGAGCCACGGTTTGAGAGGTGAATGTAGAAGAGAGTTGGCTTAGTCTTTCTTTCTTCTAAGGTGCTTGTAGTCACGGCTAGAGAGTGGGGAGGAGGAGGAGATGTTGGCTGAACTTGTGCAAAGTGAGGGAGAGTCCCTCTTGTGCGCAAACTTAAAGAGAAAGTGAGGGGAGGTTACAATGATGAAACATCATGAAATTTCTGGTTTCTTGTAGGAGTGGGACTGCACACAAGGTTTGAACAAGCAAGAGTTTGCTTCTTGGTTACTCTATGCGCATGCAAGGAGTGAAAGGAGGTGTCATCATGAGCACAAGTAAGAGGGTTCACTAAGTCAACAAGCAAGACAGCTTTGTGGCAGCCTAAAATCTGATTTGAAGCTGCCCTTGTGCGCATATGATGAGGAGGTTGCAGCCCCAAAATCCTTCTTTTGTAGCATGTGGGGGCATGGGACAGATTTGGTTCATGATGGACTGCCAAAAGCATGCAGAAATCTGCACATTTCAGGCTCATGATGGAAGGTGTAAGGTGGTTCTCCAAGTCAACAAGTTAGGCAATTTTGTGTCATAGAAAAATCTGATGCAAGTCCTCTCCATGTGCGCCTAAATGAGGAAGGATGCAGCCCAAAATAATGCTAAGGAGTACATGTGTCTTCCATGCAATGAAGTTGAAATCAAATGGTGCACAAACTATGGTGATGTGGCGGTCATGCAAGGAAAAATTTGGCAGATTTTCTAAGTCCTTTCTATCCTTTTATGCGCAAGAAATGAGTGGGAAAAAGACTACTATTGCCATGTGAAAGTTCCTTGGTACACAAACAATCTTGTTGGACAAGGCTTAGGGGAGATAAGTGTGGACACAACCTTGGGCTGAACATGATTGATCCATAAACCTCCTTGGGCCATCGGCCTACACATACAATGGATCCAATAAGACAAGTCTAAAGGTGGCAAGTCCACACACTAGCCCACTTCCTAAGTCCTATAAACACAAAAGCCTTATAACACACACAATCAAATTACTCTTATGATTTTAATAAAAATTCACATGCCTACATATGTATTCTCCTATGATTTAATTTAAATATTTACCTTAGTCTCATCCAAAGATAAAGATCAACAATTCGCAAGCCATCAAACCTAAACCATAAATCCGAATTCTACACATGCATCTATAACATATAGTACTTATGTATTTTACTAATTATGTGGGATGTTACACTAGGAGTGATAATCAAGCCTCCTCCCAAGCCAAAGCACCACCAATGGCCCCAAAACTCCACAAATCCGCACAATGGGGTGGAAAAACGATCTCATTATACACTCACTTTCATGACTCCCTCAAGAAGGATAATATACTCACAACCTCACTACAAACAATTTTGGTGTTGGAACTTTATTGATTTGGTGGCTCAAAAGTGTGGAAAAGGGCAAGAAAGTTTATTGCCCTTGCCTTCCATGGAGGAAAGCACGTGAAGGAGAAGAAGAAAGAAAAAGAAAGAAAAGAGGGAGAGAGAAAAGAGAGGGAGCGTGAGGGGAAGGGGAAAGTAAGTGGGTTTGGTGGGAGCGGGTCCCACACGCGATTTAACTTTAACCCCTCACCCAATTCCAATCACAAATTCACTATCTACATATTTTTCTAGTTCATGACATATTTTTATTTCCTCAAAATGATGATAAAAATTTCACGCTTATCGGTACAATTATACCGCAGTATTTATACACCGGAAAAACACTATTCATCAAAATTTTCAAAACTTGCCTGTTCACTCAATTTCTCGTCCTGAATCCATTTCCGGCATTATTTTTATCATTTGATATCTCAAACTCCACTTTTCACGCCTCGGTTTACGTTTCTGGAAAATTACCATTTTACCCTTGGTACACATTTTGACCCCAATTTCAGGATTTTCACTAATCCTTCCCTTTTAACCCACATTATATCATATAAATTCACATTTGAGTTTACGAGGTGTTATATTCACCCCACCTTTTTGGAATTTTGTCCGCAAAATCAACTATACACATATGCTCACTCAGGATACAGCCGGAGAATCTCAGTCTCCCTTCCCCAGGTAGCTTCATCAGGTGTGCGGGCTTCTCACTAAATACTTACATTACAACTCTTTGGCTTTTCAACCTCATTTCACAATGGCCCAGCATCTCAAAGGCCCAATGGAAGACTTCAAGTCCTCCGCAATTTCAATATCATCCGGTGCCACCACATGTGAACAACCGGAGCGCACATCGCAGTTGCGCACTTTCTCTGCTTTACCAAGCCAATTTCTTTTCACAAGTCGGCTACCTAACATATATAGCCCATAACTTCTCTTGGAGGGTTCGCCTACCTAGTTAATGCATCAATAAATATACCCATAAGGTCATATCACGTTCCATTCAATCTGTGCAACACAGGAAACTATCGCTTTCTGACACATTACAGCCACAATTATCCTTATCTAAGCTTTATTCCTACAGAGTATGTACTCTCGTCATCAATTTTTCTACATTTCTTATTCCACATTAAACACTGTTATGGAATCTCAACAGCCTCTCAGTGCAATTCACCGAGTAGTCATCTAGCTCACGCTCGCTGTACTTTCCTTTTCTGAGGGAATAATCCTTATTTTTGGTATTTAGACACAAGTCGTATATATACATATTTTTTTCTCATGTTCTTAACCTACAACGTGCAATTTCACCTCTGCACTTTATCTTAAACAAGCACTATCTCTGTGCTCAGCTTTCGAATCTAACCTTACAGGTTTACCAACTTTCACCAAAACATAATGGCGAATCACTTCCTCAAGACATTTAACTGGTACCTAATGGACCACACATTGGCCATTTCAAAGCCTTCAATCACAACACACTCATGAATTTTTGTATATAAGATTATACTTACAATTTCTCCTAGTCATCTCAAAACTTGACATATAGTTCATCGTTGATTTCTCACACTGAAGGCAACATGCCTAAGATTTCCATACTCATGTTATCAATTTCACATGTGCTTCATTCTTTACACCTCACCTTCATCATCATTTTCTTCAACCAGTACGTATCATTCTAGGGTACCATATCATAACTCTCTCATACCTGTCTCATAATATAGGGATTTTCAAAGCATATTTATCATGCTAGATGGAACAAATTCCATCACTGTCGTTACTTTCATAATTGACTATCGGCTAGTATACAAGTCTCTCGGACTATTCAAAGTACTACTAGCACACTCAATCATATATCTTGGTACCTAGCCAAGAACAACCTCAACATTGTGTATATTCAACACATCTCTCACTATAATTTTCTTCTATACTACTCCATCAGTAACTCTACCACCAGGGCAGATATATCAACCTCTTATTTCACCAAATACCATTCTATTTAACAGCTAGTATCATACCTTCTTACTTGACTCCATCACACTTAATCACTTATTAAAAGCCATTGGCCATTATCTTAGCTTAACATTTTGTCATCACAAGCCTTCCCAGAAGACCTCGACTCAGTCCATCAGTACTAATTAATTTTCTATTACCTTCACATAGGGTGAGAATCCCATGATTCATTTCACAATTCTCGTAAAACCTTAATCCATACAACTACACTTGGTATACAATCATGCACATCTCCGAGTGCTCAATTTCATAACTCCACTACCATCTCATGGCACCTCACATATTGCATACTATTTGACATGTTACGGTCCACTTAAATTTATCCAATTTCACCTCTTGCGTTCCTCACAAGATACAATCCTCTAATGCAATGGGTAAAAACATCCTTAGGTTTAACCCCTCGTGCTCTTGTTGTCCTAAGGGCCCCAGGTGCAATGACCTACCCATCAGAGAAGCTGTCCTTATAATTCACGCAAGAAGATGTAACATGCCATCGGCTGTACTAATAGTCCCACTAACACAAGATACTTCCTCACATCACATTACTTATACAAGATAATAGTAATCTTTGGGAACATAATCCATACGAAGATAGCCATACACTCCGGGCATATAAGCCACACAGAGATAAACACATTCACATCAAATCTGTATATAACGGCAAAAGAGTTTTGTATAGACACATAATGTATACTAGTTATATCTTACTTATGCACAACACACTATGACTTCCTAGATATGGTTCTTTCCTCGAACAGTCTACTTATTTAACTTGACTAGTCATTAGTCCTAGTCCATAACATAATTATCCTCACATGATTCCAACATCTTTCTCATACTTTGGCACATACTTTTCAATTCTTAATAGTACCCATGCTCGGTACAGTTCTAATTCGTTGTCCATCAGGACTCATAGCAACTATGCTCAACACTGTAGAAGATCCACTTCATTAAAACATCACTTTTTCTCTCAATATTTCACTATGACACCAAGAGTGCCCTCACTTACTAGTCCATGCATTCAGCGCATCAGGACCACCATACAACTCTCAACTTCGAGCAGTGCTCGCCTGGGACTTCCAAGAGCAACACCTCTTAGGATTCAATCCACAAGGGAAACCCAGGACAATCCTAATCATCACATTATTATCAACATGTGTGCTAAGGTGTAACTTGCACACTGGGACTCCATCATGAATCCCATAACAAGTTGAGCGTCCAATGACACTCCCAAGAGACAATCTCTTCAAACACTTCCCATCATAGGGGATTTCACTTACATCATTGTTCCTTTACCAAAGAATTTACTAATTCATTACAACACAGATATACATATAGGCACCCCGGCCTTCACAAAACACACACACACACACACACACACATATATATATATATATATATATATAACCAATCATGCAAATTTGGTATTACCATAGACCATTTCAAATATCCCTAGCAATTAAGCCATTTCAAACACAATATACACCCTTGGAATTTCCAAGATTCATCTATTAGGGGTCAATCCTCTTATGTAATATGCCTCCTGAATCTCTATCAAGGAGCCATTCACAATTACCATCCTATACATCAATACCACATATAATTAGGCCACATCATAAACATTTCATTACTACTCAACATTATGGAGCATATTAATATCATTACTACACCACATTCAGTTATATTTCTCATATCACATTTGTTAAGTCCAACCATCATTTTATTATGGACCCTCATACTCTCAATAAAATTTTCTCATGCCATTCATGGCGATTTCCTCACTTATATTCAGCCAATAATAAATCATCATGGACTACCGTCCCATCTTTCAACATCAAATTTTCCAACACATCATTTTCATAATTCCGTTAAGGTCCTCACATTCCTCAATTCAAATTTTGAAGATTCAAACTCTTCCTACATCCAAACATCTTAATTCATCCAAGTGTATGCCCTTCTCAAGGGTCTTACAACCTTCTTATTTTATCTTTATGTATCCAAGCTTACCAATAAGCACACATATTCGAATTTTCACGAATTCATCGGGGTTCCAAATCCCTTACCATGTCAAAATTATACCATTAATTCCACCTATACTCAATTGTTTTAACTCCCCCTACATTTAGGGAAGACTTACCAACATCATCATCACAATATCAACTCAATTCAATCATACTTACTAACCATAAGACCACACATTTAACTATGGTAGCATTCTACCCAAATTGGCTAAACATACTATCTCAAAGGTTAGACACAATATCCCAATTTATTCTCACTGAGTCCTCAATTACATCAACTTCACTTACTAACATATATGTCCGTGGAGCAGTCAACACTGCACCCACAACCTCAGCCTAAGGACTGGCATTGGTGCTCCAGGGTTGTCACGAAGACATCTTATACTGACCACACATATAACACGAAGAAATGGGTTGATCAGGCCCAAACTAAGGAATCACATGTGCAGTACTCAATAAGAGTCTACGTACAACTATACAGCACTCACCATAATCATACGACATTCATAGTTCCCTAAGAAACTGCTTTGATACCATAAATGTAACACCCCATTGTTAACCAGTGTGTTATCACCAAATATGATATTAAGCGCAGTTACAATCACAGCGGTTCATTTATAAAACACGGGTAAACTTTTTCCTTTTTAATATCATTTTCTCCAATAAGATAACTGTGATTATAACCCAACACTTTATGCGGGATGATTAATACCAAAGCCTAATACCATACAATCTTTTGTTTAGAGGTTGCCAAGTGGTTCCCATAAACCCACAAGGCTAAAACTCATTCTATTCATTTTTATCACTAAATGTCTTAACCATTTTATTTACTCCAAAAATTTTAAACCTATCAATTGTTTCTCATTTCTTAGTATGATATAGATTTCTTCATTAGCTACGAGTGGTTGCCAATTTTACAAAATCATTTTTTTTCACACGGCAGGGCGCTTAAGCCCCCATTTGGGCGCTTAAGTCCCCAGCGACAGAGGGTTTTTCCCACTCACAGGTGCATCAGGGCGCTTAAGCCCCCCAGTCAGCATCCTGCACTGGTGCAGGAACCACCTCAGGGCTGAGTTCCCGACCTTCTACCGCCCCATTTCTAACTCCGATTAACCCCAAATTTTGACATGACATAGAGGGTAACTCCACCTTCAAAATGGTGTAAGGCCCAACCCTATTAGACCACAGTGGAGGGAGATACGTTCTCCCAAAGTTTGCTAAAAATATGCCAATTCCCCGAAAATTGGCTAGAGTTCCCTTTGTTTTTACAACAATCCCCAATCTTGCTAATGCAACCTAAAACACATATAGGTATATAAATTCACATGGGTGGCACACACAAGGACCACCAACGCCTTGGGGCACTTACAACCCATCACAGTCCATTTACATGTACAATATTCATAGATTTCAATCACCAAAGTTCTATTTCATGCTCCTATTAACCATACAATTAATCAATTCATAATTTATGCTTAAAGCCCTTTACATTACATTCACATACTTCCAATACATCATAGGTGGCTATGGACAGATCCCATGCTCACACAGAATATACATTTACATCAAAGTACAATTATACATATACAAATGCATGGCATTTTCAACATGCACAAGTTCATGGCCTCAATTCAAAACATAAATTCTTATACTAAGTGTATCCAACTGAATCCTCTAACATGTGATGCCTTCTATATGCACCTCATGCTCCACTCCTCCAGGCTCAACCTAACCTGAAATGATGTCCCCAAACGCGGGGTGAGATATACAAATATATCTCAGTAAACCAAGGGTACTAGAGGATCACTCCACCCCATGGCTCACTCAATGTGCAACATATAACAAAGTATGAAATGCAAGACATACAATATCACAACAACTGGGCACAATCCAAGAACATCCACAGCTGGATTACGTTCAAGGACCCCATCGTATAACTCCCGGGATCTTCCTGGTGCCTCTCCCATGGTTGAGACGACTCCATGGCAAAACCCAAATGGAACTCCTCATGAGCCCTATCCAGCGGAAGTCCCACATTTTGGATCATCCTGGTACCGCTCCCAGAGTCGGCTCCACGGCAAAACCTGACCGGAATCCCCAGCAGAATATCCAGCGGAAGTCCAATGTTTGGATCATCCTGGTACCGCTCCCAGAGTCGGTCCCACGGCAAAACCTGACTGGAATCCCCAGCGAAATTATCCAGCAGAAGTCCAAACCAACACACATCTACTGGCCAGAGATCAAACAATTCACACACAACATGCTCCAAGCATGTCACACAATCAAGCAATAATGCATGAACATACATATTCACACAATGTTCAACAACACAAATTCCAACCACAACCTTCCACTAGGCGTGGTGGAGCACACAAGGGACTAAACCCGAGTTCCAAAGGTTTACCTCAACTCCGAGCCAATGCTCCATACGTAAGCTCCAAGCTTAATCCGCTTCCATAGCGTCCAAGAGAGGCAACCTAAATGATCAACAACATGATCCTCAATCAATCTCCATGCCAATCACTCATTTACATAATTCATCAACAATTAGATTCACTTAGACCTAATGGCTCACAACTAATAATTTATCCATTTCAATTACATTACCCTTTTACTACTCACCAATTCATAGATATTCACTTACACTTCAATTTTACATCATCAACCAACCATTACCTCAATAGGTCGAATTACTCATGCCCATCAATCTAGGGGTATTCAATCCAATTCAACACTCATACTCATCATATAATCATATTAAAACATCATACCATTACTTATCAATCCACTTCTTTCACAATTCAATTTTCACAAATCTTAGGCATCATGCAAAAATCCTAAGTTATGAGCATTTTTCACTAATAAATTTTATTGCATTTCTAGCTCAAATACATCATTCTAAGACATAATCATCTAAAACATATTTTCCATTTGAGCTCTCTAACTACCCAAATCTTCCCTCACAACTTCAACAAAAAAACCCATTTTTATATATTCATGAAACTCAAAGGAAATCAAGAATTCTTACCACCAATAGCTTGCAAATGTTCCTAGGAGTGATAATCAAGCCTCCTCCCAAGCCAAAGCACCACCAATGGCCCCAAAACTCCACAAATTCGCACAATGGGGTGGAAAAACGATTCATTATACACTCACTTTCATGACTCCCTCAAGAAGGATATTATACTCACAACCTCACTACAAACAACTTTGGTGTTGGAACTTTATTGATTTGGTGGCTCAAAAGTGTGGAGAAGGGCAAGAAAGTTTCTTGCCCTTGCCTTCCATGGAGGAAAGCACGTGAAGGAGAAGAAGAAAGAAAAAGAAAGAAAAGAGGGAGAGAGAAAAGAGAGAGAGCGTGAGGGGAAGGGGAAAGTAAGTGGGTTTGGTGGGAGCGGGTCCCACACGCGATTTAACTTTAACCCCTCACCCAATTCCAATCACAAATTCACTATCTACATATTTTTCTAGTTCATGACATATTTTTATTTCCTCAAAATGATGATAAAAATTTCACGCTTATCGGTACAATTATACCGCAGTATTTATACACCGGAAAAACACTATTCATCAAAATTTTCAAAACTTGCCTGTTCACTCAATTTCTCGTCCTGGATCCATTTCCGGCATTATTTTTATCATTTGATATCTCCAACTCCACTTTTCATGCCTCGGTTTACGTTTCTGGCAAATTACCATTTTACCCTTGGTACACATTTTGACCCCAATTTCAAGATTTTCACTAATCCTTCCTTTTAACCCACATTATATCATATAAATTCACATTTGAATTTACGAGGTGTTATAAAAATGCACAGGAGCAATCTTTTTGCTAGATTCACAACAACAAAATCAAATTGCATATTGACATGCTGATAATTCTGACATTCATTTTGACAAGCCAATCCAAAGTAAAGTGAGATGGATATGAAAAGGCTCGATGCAAACAGAAGTGGCATGTTGAAATAATCAATAGTACATTATAATCTAACATACATCACAACAAGAAACATACCCCTTAACAACACAAGAACCACGAAATTTCGGAATTGATATCTTTGTTATCTCTCCACAAGAACCAAAATGCTCCTCCAGGCTAGCTTTTATCTGAAAGAACAAAGTGGGCATAATTGACAGCTAAAAACACCAATCAAACCATACAAATTTACAATCGAGAGAGATTCCTGCAATCCTCTGCAGGAACTAATGCAACAAATCAATATGTTAAAGAAAAAATTACCTTCCCTTCTCCAAGGGAACTATCAAAACCCTTTACAAATACAGTTTGAGATTGATCTGTTTCACCCTTCTGGAATGAGTTGCTCAAGTTGCTAAAATTATTAACAAAGAAACAGAAAAGGGAAGATGTCGGCATAAGGCAACATATTGAAATGAATAAATAGAAAACATCAAGGGCCTGTTTCGTTGTGCTTAAAACTTTTTTAACTGAAAAATATGTTTAACAGTTTTCATAATAATTAGATAAGTTTTTTGGGGAAAACAAAAATCTCCACACAAAAAAGAAGTTATTTTAGTGCTTTTCTCATAAGCTAGAAAATGTAGCTTCTAAAAAAACCATATCCCAAAAGTTCTATTTTCAAAGCTTATCCAAATGCACCCTAAAAAAAAGAGTATATACATAATTACCTTCTATCGAGACCCCTTTCCGAAGCTATAACAACTGTACTGATGGGACATCTCAACAATTCTGTATTATCCAACTCAAGAGCCTATGAGTACAAAAGCAAATTGGTTGTCAGCTCAAGAGGTGTAGCAATTCAAGCACTATATATATAAGAAAACCTACATAGCAATGTCAACCTCCATCACTTAAAAACTAATTGTTATGATCGAATAATGCATGCAGCCAACAGCACCTAGTGAGATAAGGCTTGATGGTTATTGTATTACTATGCACAAATACAGAGGACAGATATATAATAAATGATCAGGATAGCACATATCCTGTTTGGTTGATATAGCCCATCTTCCCAGCATCACTAACCATTGGGTCTCCTCCCTCCCACTTCTGCAAATACTTCCTTGATAAGAGGAAGGGGATTCCTTCCAATGATATACGACAATGTTGCTTCTAAATGTACAACTATCTTTTAAATGATTTTTGGCAATTCTAAAATGATTGCACAGACTAAGAAAGATCATAAAGCTTACTTTTTGTGCTGCTTCTGCTATTGCAAACTCAACATATCCAGAACCTTTAAACCTCCCTTCGTTATCTGTAGGAAGACGAACATCAACAATTTCTCCACACTCTTTAATTAAAATACTTACCTTAGTCTCATCCAAGGATAAGGTCATGTAATTTCGCAAACCATCGCACATACCCCAAAAATCCGAATTCCACATATGCATCTATATCATCATACACTTATGTATTTTACTAATTATGCGGGATGTTACACTCTCCCCACCAAATAGGAATTTTGTCCGCAAAATAAACTTACTTAAGAGCTAAACAGTTCTGGATCGCGTTTCTGAATGTCGTCCTCGCGCTCCCAAGTGGCTTCAGCTGCCGATCTGTTGTTCCATAATACTTTCACCAAAGGAATCTCTTTAGAACGGAGTCGCTTGACGGATCTTTCAAGAATTTGGAACGGTTGCACTTGATACGTCAGATTTTCCTTTAGTTCCACTTCTTCCGGCTGTAAAACGTGAGATGGATCAGAGAGATACCTCCGTAGCTGCGACACATGAAATACATTGTGAATCCTGACAAATAGGGTGGTAAAGCCAACCGGTAAGCAGACTCTCCAATCCGGTCCATAATCAGATACGGTCCTAAGTACCGTGGACTTAACTTCTTTACTCCCATTCTCCTTCCGAGTCCCGATGTAGGTGTGATTCTCAAAAATACATGGTCTCCGACTTCGAAAGATAGAGGCTTATGACGCTTGTCGTAATAACTCTTCTGTCTGGCCTGAGCCCGCTGCATATTTTCTCGAATCTTCTTTACTTGCTCGGATGTTTCTTGAATTAGATCAGGTCCTAACATACTTCGCTCACCTACTTCAGTCCAACATAAGGGAATCTGCATTTTCTCCCATACAAAGCTTCATACGGTGCCATATGAATACTGGAATGGTAACTGTTGTTGTAAGAAAACTCAATCAACGAGAGATAATTATCCCAGCTGCCTCCTAACTCCAAAACACATGCTCGTAACATGTCCTCTAATGCTTGAATGGTGCGTTCCGTCTGTCCATCGGTCTGTGGATGATAAGCAGTACTCAACCTCAAATGGGTCCCTAATGCTCTTTGAAAGGATTCCCAGAACTTAGATGTAAACTTGGGATCACGATCACTGACAATACTCGTAGGAACTCCATGCAGTTTCACAATCTCCTGCAGGTAAATTCTGGCAAGCCTCTCCGTATTATACGTGGTTCTAACACGTAAGAAAGGAGCTGACTTCGTTAAACGATCAATAATCACCCAGATAGCATCATATCCTTCTCGCGTCCGAGGAAGTCCAACTACAAAATCCATCGCAATACTGTCCCACTTCCATTCGGGAATCTCCAAAGGTTGAGGGAGTCCCGACGGTTTCTGATGTTCGTACTTCACCTTCTGACAAGTTAAGCATCGAGATACATACTCCGCAATATCACGCTTCATACCCGGCCACCAAAATGAGGTCTTCAAATCATGGTACATCTTCGTGGATCCAGGATGAACTGCATACTTGCCCTTATGAGCCTCCTGCAGAACTTCTTGCTTCAACTCTTCATTCGGCACAACTAACCGGCCTTGGAATCTCCAAATACCATTCTCATCCTTTACAACATCTTGGTTGCCAACCAAATCGCGGACTAACTCTTCATCTTTCTGAGCTTCCTTAATTCTACTTATCAATTCATTCTCCACCTTTATATTCCCCAATCTTATGCTATGCCCTCTCTCTTCTACAGATAAATTCAAATCTCGAACGGCCTCAAACAATTTCAGTTCTTCCATCATCAGAGTTGCAGTGTGCAGTGTCTTCCTACTCAAGGCGTCAGCTACCACGTTTGCCCTTCCTGGGTGGTATTTAAGTTCAAAATCGTAGTCCTTCAGAAATTCCATCCACCGTCGTTGCCGCATATTAAGCTCCTTCTGGTCGAACAAATACTTCAAACTCTTATGATCGCTGAACACGTCAAACTGCGAACCATACAAGTGGTGCCACCAGATTTTAAGTGCGAACACTATAGTTGCTAACTCCAAATCGTGCGTCGGATAATTTTCTTCGTGAGGCTTTAATTGTCGAGATGCGTAGGCTACCGCCATACGATCCTGCATCAACACGCATCCAAGTCCTTTCAGCGACGCATCACAGTATACTTCGAACTTTCGGGTAGGATCTGGAATAGTGAGTACGGGAGCACTTGTCAATTTGCTCTTCAGTTCCATGAAACATTCTTCACAAGCTTCAGTCCACTCAAAAGACTTATCCTTACGAGTGAGACGGGTAAGGGGTTGCACTATCTGAGAGAAATCCTGGATAAACCTTCGATAATATTCGGCAAGACCTAAGAAACTTCTTACTTCGGTGATAGTCTTGGGTCGTTCCCAATTCATGACAGCTTCAACTTTGCTGGGGTCCACCGCGATACCTTCTGATGAAATGACATGGCCTAGAAACTGGACCTCTTTAAGCCAAAACTCGCACTTCGACCATTTCGCGTACAACTGCTTCTCCTTCAAGATTTGCAAGACAATCCTCAGATGTTCCGCGTGCAACTCTTCATTAGATGAGTAAATCAGGATGTCGTCGATAAACACAATAACAAATTGATCAAGAAATGGGCGGAAAATGCGGTTCATGTAGTCCATGAATACCGCTGGAGCATTCGTAAGTCCGAATGGGATCACCTGATATTCGTAGTGCCCATAACGAGTCCTAAAAGCGGTTTTCGGAATATCCTCCGGTTTGACCCGGATCTGATGGTATCCCGATCGTAAATCTATCTTGGAAAAGACTCTGGCTCCTCTCAACTGGTCCAACAAATCGTCGATCCTCGGTAGCGGATACTTATACTTCACCGTAACTTTGCTCAGCTGGCGATAATCTACACACAGACGTAAACTTCCATCCTTCTTCTTAATCAAGATGGCTGGAGCACCCCATGGGGAGGTACTCGGTCTGATGAATTCCTTTGCCAAAAGTTCTTCTATCTGCTTCTTCAACTCTCGCAGTTCCAAAGGCGCCATACGATACGGGGCAATGGAGATTGGTCCAACTCCAGGAACAAGTTCGAAAGAAAATTTATTTCCCTATGAGGAGGCAATCGAGGTATTTCATCCGGGAATACCTCCTCGAATACTCTAACTACAGGTACATTCTGAATTTGCTGGTCGACCGAGGTCTCAGCCTCGATCGACAAAAGATACCCTGCTGCTCCCTTGCGGAGCTCTTTTCTAACTAGCAATAAAGAAATGAGAGAGAAAGGTTGAAAATTACCATCTTTCGCATCCAGTGCGAACACCCGTGCTTGCGTAGGCTGCGGATTAGCGTTCCAGGGGCATTCGTAATCGAAATGTCCTTGCTGGCCACATCTGAAACATGCATTGTTGTTCTTGCGACAAACTCCAAAGTGATTCTTTCCACATGTAGCACAAACAGTCGCACCCTGCCGTCCAGTTGATGATTGACCAACAGTATAGCTTCTCTTAAAATTTCCAGGCCGCGCCTGCAACTGCGGACCTCTGCCTCGACCCCTACCAGGTGTCGTCCTGAAGAATCTGCCTGAGTGATAGCAGTTCTGTGTGCTTCATACTTCTCATTGCTTTAGGAAAATACTTATCCAAAAATACTTGTCTGAATAAACGTTGCCAGTCCCCCAATGGTAGTGATAAGGTCCTCTTCCGCATCGCCAGACCTTTCCCGAGTTGAACCTCGACCACCTGCCATGATTCTGCACTCACAATATCCTGAGATGAGTTGATCAGGCTCACCGCAAGTTATTCATGGCAGCAGTCCCAAGTAGGTACTCGGGTTCAATTCGGACAAGTTAACTATGCATCCGAGTCTTATCACAGAACGGTCTAAACAATTTAACTACCCTAGCTAATATATACTTAAGCTATAGCACATATAGACAGTCAATCAGCAGATAAACACAATCAACAATCAATTCAATCAATCACAAGCAAATCCATGGACCAACCAGGCTCTGATACCAATTAGTGTAACGCCCTCCCTTGTATGCATCCAAGAGAGTCGTTTGCTAAGCGGAATTAGAGTCGTTAACGTCACATGAGCTAACAAAGAATCTCATTCACAGTATACAAATCCGTAAGGCATTTCAATAGTGCTTATAACTTCTGTCTTGACGATAAAAAATATTTCAAGTGATTTAGAAAGAGCACATTTGGGGCTTCGCGTGCATATAAAATAATAGTAAATCGGAGTTCGTTTGCTCATAAAAACAGCACCCGTAAGGTGCACTGTAAAAACTTCAGCATATAAGTCTTTCAAAATTTCCTTTCACAAACGTTTTCCAAAATAGCCGCTGTTCATAAAAGTTCAAGATAAAATAGAGGTGATAGAGTCTACAGTCATCCAAGAGTACCAAAATATTAATCATTACAGTCATCCAATCAATCACAACAGCAACAGTGATAATCCATGCATCAGCAAGCAACAGCAAAACATCACTCCTTCAAATGCTTTTACGTCCTCCTGCCATTTTGGAAAAATAGCAGCCCCGAAGGGGTGAGAATAATCCCAGTAGTGTGGCAACAAAACCAGTAATATAACAGTATTAACTAGGCACTAAATCATAACAGTCACTTCAACATATCCTCGTTCCTTTTTCCTTTTTCCTTTTCATCATATTCATATATATAGCGCATATAACGCCTTTCCTTTTCATCATATTCATATATATAGCGCATATAACGCCTTTCCTTTTCATCATATTCATATATTGCGTATATAACGCCTTTCCTTTGCGCTTTTAGCACCGTCGTGCGCGCACTTCACAGTGGAATCAAATATACCCTTGGCACCTGAGCTCCATGTGGATTCCAACTGTGGGCCTATGCGGACTGATGCCAAGTGTCCCATACCCCGGTACCTTGGGGATGCCTATATGATGCTTGCTCAAACACATGGTCCTGTACATAACTATTCTAAAACAAGGCCTATATGATCTTGATACATGCATGTCATGCTATGCTTTCACACACAAAGCGTAAAAGTGCGGTATGATGTAAGATGCATGCTTATATACCTTTCATATAGCCATCACGGCACATATACTTTTCATATGCGTTATGCTGCCACATAACGTCTTTACCTCATAATCATATCACGGCACATTTTTGGCAGTTTCCTTTCATCATAATGGAACATAATACTTTTACGGAATATGGAGCATCATGTCACAATTTTATACCAGTAGTCAATAGTCACATTAGGTAATATCGCCTGACACTTACCTTGTGTGCCTTAAACAATACCAAACCGCAGCGAAGTATCTCACTTCTTATGCACACCTAAATCAATTACAACCAATCATTTACAGCAGCGATTTACAGCAGAAACAGTGAGCATACAGCAGCGTTTTACAGTGGAAAACAGTGAGCATACAGCAGTGTTTTACAGCAGAGAAACAGTGAGCATACAGCAGTGTTTTACAGCAGAGAAACAGTGAGCATGCAGCAGTGTTTTACAGCAGAAACAGTAACTTTGTTCAGCTGGAAAACAGTGGACAGAAACAGTGACGTTTTACTTAAAAACAGTGGACAGAAACAGTGACGTTTTACAGCAGAAAAACAGTAGCACCTTACAGCAGAAACAGTGACCATTTTAAAACGGAAACAGTGACATTTTGGACCTCAAAATAGTGGCAGAACAGTGGCTTTAGACAGTGGCAGAAACAGTGGTATTTGAATGTTAAAACAGTGACATTGTCAATGGCATTTGAACCTCAAAACAGTGGCATAAATAGAGGTATTTGCACATCAAAACAGTGGCATACAGAGGGATTTTTGAACATTAAGACAGTGGCATAAATGGTGATTAAAACAGTGGCATAAATCATGATTTTTGGACATTAAAACAGTGAGCATACATAGTGGGGTTTGAACATCAATACGGTGGTTATTTATGCAGAAATAGTGGCTCCTTAAGTACTAAAACAATGAGTATTTTTGGTGCAAAACAGTGACATATGTGACATCAAAACAGTGAGCGTTTTATGCAGAAACAGTGGCACATAATGGACTAAAACAGTGAGTGTTTTTATGCAGAAACAGTGGCACATAATGGACTAAAACAGTGAGCATTTTAATGCAGAACAGTGGCACATAATGGACTAAAACAGTGAGTGTTTTTATGCAGAAACAGTGGCACATAATGGACTAAAACAGTGAGTGTTTTTATGCAGAAACAGTGGCACATAATGGACTAAAACAGTGAGCATTTTATGCAGAAACAGTGGCACATAATGGACTAAAACAGTGAGTGTTTTTATGCAGAAACAGTGGCATGTGAAGCACTAAAACAGTGGCATATGTGTGCAGAAACAGTGGCATCTATATTCCTCAAAACAGTGGCATATTCATACAAAAACAGTGGCATATTTCTTAAGCATAACCATGAGACTTTCATGCATACAAATCCTTATAAAATAGCTCCATCCTTATTCCTTTACCATACTCATTCAAGAATCCAAAACATATTCAAATAGACATTCAAGAACACACATGATTACACACCATGAGGAGGTCTAAGTTCAAGGCTTACCTCTTGTAGCACACACTTCTTGTCACACACCACACCTTTCTAGTTCTACCAACAACAAGTCCACACTTCCTAGGAGAAGATCTATGCGCATAAATGGTGAGGAGGACACCTTTGGACAGCTTCCAAGAGTGAGTGCCAAGGCTGGACAGTGAGGGGAAAGTGAGGAGGAAAACTTACACTTGCTTGGTGTTCTTGAGTCACGGTTTTGAGAGGTGAGGGAAGGTAAGTGACCAAGGTTTTTCTTTCTCCAAGAGGGCATGTAGTCACGGCTAGAGAGGGAGGAAATGAGGAAGGAACTTGGCTGCACTTGTGCAAGGTGAAGAAGGCCTCTTGTGCGCACAATTAAAGGGAGAGGAGAGGAGGTTGCAATGATGGTCATTATGGTAAAAATCTGGTTTCTTGTGCAGGTGGGACTGCACTCTTGGTCAAAACAAGCAAGGGGTTGCTTCTAAAGTACACTATGCACATGCAAAGAGGTGAGGGGGGAAGAGTTCAGATCTGAATGATGCTGCCAAAGTCAGAATTTTACACACAATCTACCAAGTTATGCGCACAAGGTGAGGTGGGAGGAAGTTGGCAGATTTTTCCTCCACACAAGGCACATGTAATCTGCCCAAAATCCTTCTTTTTCTGCATGTGTAAGCAAGGACGGTTTTGGTTCATGATGGACTGCCAAAAGCATGCAAAAATCTGCACATTTCAGCCTCATGATGGAAGGTGTAAGGTGGTTCTCCAAGTCAACACTCAAAGGCAGATTTGGTGTCATAAAAATCTGCTCCAAGACCCCTCCATGTGCGCCTAAATGGGGAAGAATGCAGCCCAAAATCATGCTAAGGTATACATGTGTCTTTCATGCAATGAGGTTGAAGTCAAATGTGCACATGCAAGGTGTGAGGTGGCGGTTTAGCAAGGGAAAAATGACAGATTTTTCTAAGTCCTAGTCACCCTCTTTTGCGCAAGAAATAGGTGGGAAAGAATACATCTTGCCAAGTGGGAATTCCTTGCTACACAAGACAACCTTGTTGGACAAGGCTTAGGGAATTATGTGTGGATTTAATTTGGGCTGAACATGATTGATCCAAGAATCCTCTTTGGGCCATTGGCCACACACACAAAAAGAACCCAATCACCCAAGTCCAATAGTGACAAGTCCACACACACAAACCCACTTCCAAAGTCCAATAAACATAAAAGCCTTCTAACACACACTCCAATTACTCATTTGATTTTAATAAATTTCACATGCCTACATATGCACCTTCCTATGATTTAATTAAAATACTTACCTTAGTCTCATCCAAGGATAAGGTCATGTAATTTCGCAAACCATCGCACATACCCCAAAAATCCGAATTCCACATATGCATCTATATCATCATACACTTATGTATTTTACTAATTATGCGGGATGTTACAGAACAAATATTTTAATCAAATTTATTATTTTTATACATTCAAACCGTAGGTTGGGTTATTTCGAGTAATTAGAAGAAAAAAAATTAATTTTTCAAAAATTGTAAATTTTTGAATTACAGTGAATCAAGGTTAAAAAAATCCAAATTTAAAAATTTAAAAATAAGTACGAAATTTATAGGTTGAAATTTTGATGATTGATTGTGTCAATTGTGGTGCTAGGATTGAGCTTCGTGAACCCACATTGAGTGACCAACCATTGGAGGAAGCCATAGAAATTGACTAGCTCATTTGGATTGGTAAGTTCATGCCTTAATTATGGTGTGAATTTGATTGTTTGGTTGATGTTCATTGACTAGTGTGGATTGGTTGTTGGGTACCCTTGTGTAGGTTGTTTGGTACCCTTGTGTAGGTGAGTATCTGTAAGATTGCTGATTGACAAGATAGCCTGATTGATTGTGCAAATTGGTGGTGAACAAAGGTTGAATTGAAGCAAATTGAGATAAGCCTTCGGACCTTGGGAATTTATCTCTTTATTGTTCCACCAAGCCCTGAATGGGTAGTGGTTGTTGCTAGTGTATGTAAATGCAATAAAGTAGTCTAATACTTAGACATACGTATGTATATGCACTGGGTGTGGCATAGGGTGGTGTTTCCCTATGTTTTGTATGTTGCATGACGATGCGTAATTCATACTTGGTAATTTAGCTGACCATTAGGACTATATGCATCTGAGTATAGTTAGGACCAATGGCGGACGCATAAATTATTGTTTATGTCTACACATTTAATGACGGGGGTTCGGGTGCAGTGCCCCCGAAATTTTTTTATAATTTTTTTTAAAATGCATTAAAAAACAAAAAATATAAATAGGAAAAAAAAACTTCAACTTAACATAAATCATTATTCCCAAGACCTTTTTTTTATCAAGCTGATTTGTTGTATGGCATCATAAAATATATGTCATCCCATTTCATTTCATCATATTCCATTTATTTCCATTCTATCTTTCATTATATATCCAAGCAAAGTCTAATTTAATCAACATCATACTTTACCACTATACTTAAAAACAAAAATTCTAAAATTCCTGTCCGCAAGTGCAGACACCTGCTACCAAGCAGGTCCGCCTCTGCTTAGGACAAAATGAAAGTTCGAGGGATATCTCTTAGAGATGTTTGACACACTACATGGATATATATTTACTACATTATTTAATATTATTGCTATTATACTGTGAGTGAACTATCGGGTAGAGAGATGCTCCAAAGACCCCTGATTTACTGAGGTATATTCATATATTTTACCCTGTATTGTGGGGACCCTTTTTCAGATACAGATGTTGTAGGAGCCTCTAGTGCAATTGGCCATACTTGAGCTAGATTGGTATATGATGATGCTACATTCTTTTGGTTATGCATGTCATTTAGTAGTTCCCATGTATATGATTTACATTTGATAGTCATTCAATATGTATACATCATGCTTTATTTTGGTGGACTTAGTCTATGCTCATCTTCTTTGGTATCTCATGTTGTTGATGGGAGCCAATGATACAGATTCCAATAAAGGTGAAATTCATATTTAGATATTTGTTATCCTTTTTCCTTCATATTTTTTTTGTTGTATTTAAATTCTTTTTATATTCATATATTCTAATATATTATTAAAAAATTCTTAAATGGGTATTGTCATTTATAGTGTTTCACTGGGATTTGATGTTGTTATATGTTTTGAAATTCATAATTGCATCATATATTATTGTTTATGAGGACAAGTCCGATGCTGGTGGATTAAAAAAAAATCATTTAATATTTTATTGAAGTTGCTTTTATGATTATATGACTTTTGGTTTTTTTCCTTTCGTATTGACAATACATTGTCTTCTTGTAATTATTTCATAACCATGTATTAGAATATGTGCAATAAATTTTGTTTGTGTAATGAGTGTGATACGAAAAATAAAATTAATTGTTCTAAATATGACAATTTTTTATTTATATATTAGAATATATGTAATTATTTTTTCATTTTACATTGCTATTAATTTAGTATTAAAAAGCAATTACAAACTATTTCCCATTAACTAAATTTAATGTTTGGAATGGATGAGAAACTATTGGAGCAATTTTCTTTTTAATGCGTTCAAATGAAAGGTTATAAACTTAACCATTTTATGTTGTGTATAGTATCTATTCAATAATATTCTTTTAATTGATTGCAAATAAAATGTATTGATGATATGTAATTGAATGCATTTTTTTGGGAATCAAAATTAATGTCATAATAATTATTTTTACTGCGTTTTGATTCTTGATGACTATTAGTTTGCCTTTTATTTGAAATTTAACTGTTAAACAACGCTAACAATTGTTTATAAAGGGAGGATCCATTTACCACCATTAAAGTATACCACCTTTACAACCAATTTCATCACCGTTGGATTAAAATTAAATCCAGTGGCTCACAATAAATCCTAATAATCAGGCAAGCAAGGGAATGACCTTGTCCAAATTCTGCTTGAACATACCCCATCCTTAAATCGCCTATTTGATGCTATACTAAGCCACTGTCTTCCTGATCATAGTACAAACGTTTAACGTTTAAATATAACCCTCCCAATAAAAAATCACAATTTCTTATTTTCAACACTTATCAAAATATAACCATATTTTAGTTTTTGTCAGTTTTTTCTCTTGCAAGGTTGTTTACGACAAAACTTATCATTTCAATTGAACATCTAAGATGCATGCCCTACTTAAGCACATCTCTCTTAAAATATTCTCATTATTTGTTTTATATTCTTAGTCGGTGAATCTACAATGGAGTTACAATCTCGGGGAACATAACACAAAAA
This sequence comes from Gastrolobium villosum, assembly GCA_032173675.1. NCBI lineage: Eukaryota > Viridiplantae > Streptophyta > Magnoliopsida > Fabales > Fabaceae > Gastrolobium > Gastrolobium villosum. The sequence goes on along the minus strand of JAVKPL010012471.1, from coordinate 34,579 downwards.
ACCTTAAGTAATTTTTGGTAAAATCAAAACATTATAAGAGAAGTCCGTGTATATACACATTGTTGGATATACATAAACATTGTTGGCATCTCCCTTCAAGTAGATATTTGATAGACCCAACTGGGTTGCAAATAAAAGACCCTTCCTTGCTGCCAAAAATTCAGGATCACTAGCACGAACGCTTCTGAAAAATATATTCACTGCCACCATGGTCACTACCAACCCTTGCACCAAATTGATGATCACCACCACTTCTGCCACTTCTCCACCAAACGATGCGTAATTCATACTTGGTAATTTAGCTGACCATTAGGACTATATGCATCTGAGTATAGTTAGGACCAATGGCGGATGCATAAATTATTGTTTATGTCTGCACATTTATAAAAAAATTTTTTATAATTTTTTTAAATGCATTAAAAAACAAAAAATATAAATAGGAAAAAAAAACTTCAACTTAACATAAATCATTATTCCCAAGACCTTTTTTTAATCAAGCTGATTTGTTGTATGGCATCATAAAATATATGTCATCCCATTTCATTTCATCATATTCCATTTGTAACATCCCACATAATTAGTAAAATACATAAGTGTTATATCATATAGATGCATGTGTATGTGTGATGGCTTGCAAATTACATGGCTTTTATCCTTGGATGAGACTAAGGTAAGTTTAAATTAAAATCATAGGAGGGTGCATATGTAGGCATGTGAAACTTTTATTAAAATCATATGAGTAATTTGATTGTGTGTATAAGGCCTTGGTGTTTATTGGTATAACACCTCAAATATTTAAATGTGTATTTTAATATAATATTGAGAAAGTAAAATTGGTGGATTAGTGAAAATCCAAGGATTATGGCCAAAAAGGGCAAAAAGGGCAAAATGGTAAATTGCCAACCGTGTGTTATGAGGCTTAAATATTGAGTTAGAGATCTCAAATGACAAAAGTAATGCTGGAAATGGAATCAGGGCGGAAAATTGAGTGAATAGGCAAATTTGGGAAAAATTGATGAATAGTGAATTTTTAGTGTTAAAATACTGAGGGTGAGTGTACCAATAGGTGTGAAATTTTTATCAATATTTTGGAGAAATAAAAATATGTCATGGACTGGAAAAATATTTAGATTAAGGATTTGTGATCGGAATTTTTATCGGAGTTAAAGTTAGATCGCGTGTGGGACCCGTGTGACCGAAGTCACTTGGCCCACCTCCTTTTTCTTCTTCTTTTCTCCTCCTTTCTCCCTTATGTGCGCGCTCCTCCCCCTGCAAAAGAGGAAAACCCACCATTCTTCACTTTTCTTTCCATTTCTTCGTTTCTCCACCGAATCGCTTGATTTTGGTGTTGAAATCTATCGTAAACAACCTTCCAAAGCCATTGGTAGCACTTAGAAGCCTTGAATCCATCTCTTTGGCCGCGTTTTAAGCAAAGTCAGATCCGACCCATAAGTGTTTTTGGAGATTTCTTGGAGTTTTGATCTTCAAATGGTTTAGTGAAGCCTTGGTGGTGATCATACAACTCATTGTAAGTATATTTGTGGTCTTTTGATAGTTGATTTCTTAGATCTATGAATATGTGTTCAAACCTTTGCTTTTAGATGTGTGATGATAGAGAGCCCAAATGGAAAAATGCTATTAGATGAAAAGGCCTTAGAATCATGTTTGTAAGCTAGAAATGCTATGTTAAATTTTGGTGAAAAATATAGGTTTTTAACTTAGAGGAATTTGAGGAATTTTGATGAAAAATGAGTTTTTGTGTAATTGGGATTTGATGATTGTTGTAGGGTGCCTCACACGGTTGGAGTTGTGAAAAGTTGATTTGGAGCATACGTTCGGAACGGTATTGCTCGTGTTAAGGTAAACTCTTGGAACTTGGGTTTAATCCCTAGTGAGCTCCACCACACCTAGAGAAAGGTTGTGGTTGGATTATGTAGTTATGACATGATGTGTTTGTGTGCTTGTATGCATATTGCTTGTATTTTGTGAAAATTGTTTGGTCACTGGCCAGTTGACGTGTGTTGGTTTGGACATCCGCTGGATTCGTCCTACGGGAGAATGCCAGTTGGAGATGCCATGGTGTTGACTCTGGGAGCGACATCACGATGATCCAAGCGGGGGACGTCCGCCGGATAGGGCTCATGAGGAGTTCCGGTTGGGTATTGCCATGGAGTCTTCTCAACCATGGGAGAGGCGCCAGGACTGTCTCGGGAGTTATATGATGGAGTCCTTGAACATGAATCCATGAGTGGATGTTCTTGGGTGTCTCCAGGTGGATGGTGATATTGTTTTACTTGCATGCCATATTATGTCATTTTGATACATTTTAGTGAGCCATGGAGTGGAGAGAGCCTCTAGCTCAATTGGTTTACTGAGATATATCCGTATATCTCACCCCGTGTTTGGGGGACCACATTTCAGGTCACTATGAGCCGGGAGGAGCTTCGGGCAAGAAGCCCGTATAGTGGAGGTTGGATTGGCGTGCGGTGCATTTGGATTGCATGGCTTTTTGGAGGAGTTTTATGGAGTGCACATAGCATACCATTAGTATTTTGAGACTTAGGTCATGAACATATTGCATGATGTCATTTTCCATGCTTTTGTTAGTGTTCATGGTCATAGGCTAAGTCTTATTATGTTTTATTATTCATGGCTTGGATAACTGTATATTTTGAGTGAGCATGGGACTTGTCCATTGCCACATTCATAGCCTTGAAGTCTTGATGAGTAATGTTGTAAAAATGGTCCATAATTACATGTAAATGGCCATTATTTGAGAACCTTGTAAATTATGATTAAACTTAAGGAAAATGCATGATGGAAGGGCCTAGAGCCAACATTAGGACATGATTATGTGTTATGTGGAGTACCAAGGGGTTAGAGATGGATTACACACCCTTTTTGGGGCTCAAAACTGCTGTAATCTGTCATTTTGCTGCATAGTAATCGATTACCCAAGCATGGTAATCGATTACCATGCAACAGGGGACGAAAAATTAGCTACTGTCTGCACTGGTAATCGATTACTGGCCTTTGGTAATCGATTACCATGTGAGGTAATCGATTACTAAGAGTTGGTAATCGATTACCAGAACAGAGGAATGAGAAAATTGGCTACTGCCTCATTTTTGACAGGTGGTAATCGATTACCACCCACTGGTAATCGATTACCACAGAGTAAATTTCGAAAATTAAGGTTTTTCTAGATTAAAAGAAAGGGGTATAACTTGATGGGTAGAACTCCAAATGTTACGTGGTTTGAAACCACACGTAGATAACGTAAAGGACTATGACTTGGTAAAATGAGAGAGTGAGATGGTAAGTTTAAATGAATTGAATAAAAAGAAAGATTTATGATGTTAAATAGTGTATGATTCCGCAAATGGCATTTACAATTATAGTGTGGTTTTAATTGATTACGGAAAAAGTGTTTATGTAAAAAAGGGAATATGTTAAAAAGAAAAATTTGCCCGTAATTTAATTAATCTGATCACTATGATTGTAACTGCGCTTAATATCATAATCAATGTTAACAATACCGGTGTACAACGGGCTGTTACAATTGGACTTGGGAAGTGGGCTAGTATGTGTGGACTTGTCACCTTAGGCTTACTTTGTTGGATTTCCCTTGAGTTGGCCGATGGCCCAAGGAGGCTTTTGGATCTACCTTGTTCAGCCCAATGTTGTACCTACACTCATCTTCCCTAAGCCTTGTCCAACAAGGCTGTCTTGTGTAGCAAGGAACACCCACATGGCTAGATGTATTCCCTCCTCATTTCATGCGCATAAGAGAGTAGTTGAGACTTAGAAAATCTGCCAACTTTCCCCTTGCATGACCGCCACATCACCTTAGCTTGTGCACCATTTGACTTCAACTTCATTGCATGGAAGACACATGTACTCCTTAGCATTATTTTGGGCTGCATTCTTCCTCATTTAGGCGCACATGGAGAGGTCATAGATCAGATTTTTATGACACAAAATCTGCATTGAGTGTTGACCAAGAGAACCACCTTACACCTTCCATCATGAGCCTGAAATGTGCAGATTTCTGCATGCTTTTGCAGCCCATCATGAACCAAATCTGTCCCTTGCCTCCACATGCAACAAAAGAAGGATTTTGGGCTGCATTTCCCCCCATCATGTGCGCACAAGGGAAGCTTCAAATCAGATTTTAGGCTGCCACAAATCTGTCTTGCTTGTTGACTTAGAGAACCCTCTTACATGTGCTCATGATGACACCTCTCTTCCACTCCTTGCATGCGCATAGTGTATATAAGAAGCAAACCTCTTGCTTGTTTTGACCAAGTGTGCAGTCCCACTCTTACAAGAAACCAGAATTTTCATGATGCTTCATCATTTCAACCTCTCCTCCCTTCTTCCTTTAAGTGGTGCGCACAAGAGGGCCTTTTCCTCACTTTGCACATTCAGCCAACTCTCCTCTCTTCCCTCCTCACTCTCCTAGCCGAACATACTAGCACACTTGGAGAAAGAAAGATCTTGGCAACTCTTCTTCCCTCACCTCTCAAACCGTGGCCTTAGATACCAAGTGAAGTGTGAGTTTTCTTCTCATTCCCTCACTGTCCAGCCGAATTCCTCACCATTAGAAGTCTGTCCAGATTGTTCCTCTCACCTTGGTGTGCGCTTAAACCATCTTAGAGGAAAGGTGAACGTGTGGTTAGGTGGTACTAGAAGGTGTTGTGTGATCCTTGATCAAGAAGTGTGTGCTACAAGAGGTAAGCCTAGAACTTAGACCTCTTTCATTGTGTGTAACCATGTGTGTGCATGAGATGTCTCCTTGATTATGTTTTGTTTTGGATTCAAGAATGAGCATGGTTAAAGTATAAGGATGGAGCTATTTCATGATGATTTGTATGCTTAAGTTATGGAATGAAAGTCTCATGGTTATGCTTAAGTTAATGCCACTGTTTTTGTATGAATGTGCCACTGTTTGAGGATGAATAGGCCACTGTTTCGATTTGACAAAAGCACCATTTTAATGCCACTGTTTCTGCATAAAATGCTCACTGTTTTAGTGCCTCACATGCCACTGTTTCTGCATAAAATGCTCACTATTTTAGTGCCTCACATGCCACTATTTCTGCATAAAATGCTCACTGTTTTAGTACTTAATGTGCCACTGTTTCTGCATAAAATAACCACCATATTGATGTTCAAACACCACTCTTTATACCACTGTTTTGGATGTCCGAAAATCACCAATTTTGCCACTGTTTCAATGTTCAAAAATCATCACTTGTGTCACTGTTTTGATAATCAAATGCTACCATTCATGCCACTGTTTTGATGTGCAAATATCACCACTAATGTCACTGTTTTGGATGTTCAAATGTACCATTCATGCCACTGTTTTAATGTTCACAAATCACTACTAATGCCACTGTTTTTGATGTGCAAATATCACCACTAATGTCACTGTTTTAATGATCAAATGTTACCATTCATGCCACTGTTTTGATGTGCAAACAACACTACTTATGCCACTGTTTTGATGTTCAAATGCCACTGTTTATGTCACTGTTTTAACGTTCAAATGCCACTGTTTCTGCCACTGTCTAATGCCACTGTTCTGCCACTGTTTTGAGGTCCAAGATGTCACTGTTTCTGTTTTAAAATGGTCACTGTTTCTGTTTGAAAACGTTCACTGTTCTGCTGTAAGGTGCTACTGTTTTCCTGCTGTAAAATGTCACTGTTTCTGCCCACCATTTAAGGAAAACATCACTGTTTTCTGCTCACTATTTTAAAGAACAACTCACTGTTTTCTGATCACTGTTTAAGAACAAACGTCACTGTTTTCTGCTGTAAAACGCTGCTGTATGCTCACTGTTTTCTGCTGTAAAACACTGCTGTATGCTCACTGTTTCTACTGTAAAAACGCTGCTGTATGCTCACTGTTCTGCTGTAAATCGCCACTGTAAATGATTGGTTGTAATTGATTTAGGTGCGCTTAAGAAGTGAGATACTTCGCTGCTGTTTGGTATTGTTTAAGGCACGCAAGGTAAGTGTCAGGCGATATTACCTAATGTGACTATTGACTACTGGTATAAAGTTGTGACATGATGCTCCATACTCCGTAAAAGTAAGATGTTCCTTATTATGAAAGAAAACTGCCAAAAATGTGCTGTGATGGCTATGGAAATGTGCCGTGATGGCTATATGATTATGAGGTAAAGTTGTTATGTGGCAGCATAACAAGTATATGTGCCGTGATGGCTATATGAAAAGTATATAAGCATGCACCTTACATCATACAGCATTTTTGTACGTTTTGTGTGTGAAAGCATAGCATGGCATGCATGTACCAAGATCATATAGGCCTTGCTTTTAGAATAGTTATGTACAGGACCATGTGTTTGAGCAAGCATCATATAGGCATCCCTAAGGTACCAGGGTATGGGACACTTGGCATCAGTCCGCATAGGCCCACAGTTGGAATCCACAGGGAGCTCAGGTGCCAGGTATATTTGATTCCACTGTGAAGTGCGCGCACGACGGTGCTAAAAGCGCAAAGGAAAGGCGTTATATACGCAATATATATGAATATGATGAAAAGGAAAGGCGTTATATGCACAATATATATGAATATGATGAAAAGGAAAAAGTAAAAGGAACAAGGATATGTTGAAGTGACTGTTTATGATTTTGTGCCTAGTTAATACTGTTATATTATTGGTTTTGTTGCCACACTACTGGGATTATTCTCACCCCTTCGGGGCTGCTATTTTCCTAAATGGCAGGAGGACGTAAAAGCATTTGAAGACATGATGTTTGCTGTTGCTTGCTGATGATTGGACTTGTACTGTTGCTGCTTGATTGATTGGATGACTGTAATGCTTAATATTTTGGTACTCTTGGATGACTGTAGACTTTACTATCTCTATTTTACCTTGAACTTTTATGAACAGCGGCTGTTTTGGAAAACGTTTGTGAAAGGAACTTTTGAAAGTCTTAAGTGCTGAATTTTTAACAGTGCACCTTACGGGTGGTGTTTGTATGAGCAAACGAACTCCGATTTACTATTATGTTATATGCACGCGAAGCGCCCGACGTGTTCTTTCTAAATCACTTGAAATAATTTTTATCGCCCAAACAGAAGTGTTAAGAATTGTAGAAACGCATTTCGGATTTGTATTTATCATAAGAATCTCTGTTAGCTTATGTGATTAAAGACTCTAATTCCGCTTAGCAAACGACTCTCTTGGATGCATACAAGGGAGGGCGTTACACTAATTGGTATCAGAGCAGTTTGGTCTATGGATTTGCTTGTGATTGATTGAATTGATTGTTGATTGTGTTTATCTGCTGATTAACTGTCTAAATGTACTATAGTTTAATTGCTTGAGTATATATTGACTAGGATAGTTTGATTGTTTAGATCGTTCTGTGATAAGACACGGATGCATAGTCAACTTGTCCGAATTGAACCCGAGTACCTACTTGGGACTGCTGCCATAAATAACTTGCGGTGAGCCTGATCAACTCATTTCATGATATTGTGAGTGCAGAATCTTGGCAGGTAGTCGCGGTTCAACTCGGGGAAGGTCTGGCGGTGCGGAAGAGGATCTTATCACTACCATTGGGGGACTGGCAACATTCATTCAGAATATGAGCCAAGAATGGCACGACCATAGGCAACAGAACCAGAACCCACCCCACTGCATGACAATGCAGAAGAAATAGCCCGTCGGAGGTTGAAAGACTTCCGCAACTTCCAACCACCTACCTTTGAGGGTGAAGACAACCCTGAGGCTGCAGCGAAGTGGCTGCAGATGATCGAGCACATTTTCGAACGCATGGCATGCCCGGAAGCGCAGAAAACCGATTACGCATCGTACCAGCTGATGGGAGAAGCTTTAACATGGTGGACTGGTGCGAGGGCTCTGCTGAGAGCTCAGGACGTTGAACTAACTTGGGCCGTGTTCCGACAAGTATTTTTGGATAAGTATTTTCCTAAGGCAATGAGAAGAATGAAGCACACTAAACTGCTGTCACTTAGGCAGGATAACATGTCGGTCAATGAGTATATTGCAAAATTTGGGCAGCTAATCGAGTACGCCAACTTTGACAGGAACATTTATGATGAAGAATGGCAGGTGGAGAAGTTCGAAAGCGGGTTACATCCGGAAATCCGTAAACTCATTTTGACGACGGCTAATCGTACACTTCCGGAGCTCATTAATCAGAGTCGTCAGGCCGAAGGAATCATCAATGAGGCCAAGAATTTGAACAAGCAACCAACGCAATTTCACGGAGGAAATCGAGCAGGCAGATTCTTCAGGACGACACCTGGTAGGGGTCGAGGCAGAGGTCCGCAGTTGCAGGCGCGGCCTGGAAATTTTAAGAGAAGCAATACTGTTGGTCAATCGTTAACTGGACGGCAGGGTGCGACTGTTTTTGCTACATGTGGAAGGAATCACTTTGGAGTTTGTCGCAAGAACAACAATGCATGTTTCAGATGTGGCCAGCAAGGACATTTTGCTTATGAATGCCCCCGGAACGCTAATCCACAGCCTACGCAAGCACGGGTGTTCGCACTGGATGCGAAAGATGGTAATTTTCAACCTTTCTCTCTCATTTCTTTATTACAAGTTAGAAAAGAGCTCCGCAAGGGAGCAGCAGGGTATCTTTTGTCGATCGAGGCTGAGACCTCGGTTGACACTCAAATTCAGAATGTACCTGTAGTTAGAGAACTCGAGGAGGTATTCCCGGATGAAATACCTCGATTGCCTCCTCATAGGGAAATAGAATTTTCTATCGAACTTGTTCCTGGAGTTGGACCAATCTCCATTGCTCCGTATCGCATGGCGCCTTTGGAACTTCGCGAGTTGAAGAAGCAGATAGAAGAACTTTTGGCAAAGGAATTCATCAGACCGAGTACCTCCCCATGGGGTGCTCCAGCCATCTTAATTAAGAAGAAGGATGGAAGCCTACGTCTGTGTGTAGATTATCGACAGCTAAACAAAGTTACGGTGAAGAATAAGTATCCGCTACCGAGGATCGACGATTTGATGGACCAGCTGAGAGGAGCCAGAGTCTTTTCCAAGATAGATCTACGATCGGGATACCATCAGATCCGGGTCAAACCGGAGGATATTCCGAAAACAGCTTTTAGGACTCGTTATGGGCACTACGAATATCCGGTGATCCCATTCGGACTTACAAATGCTCCAGCGGTATTCATGGACTACATGAACCACATCTTCCGCCCATTTCTTGATCAGTTTGTTATTGTGTTTATCAATGACATTCTGATTTACTCTGTTAGTGAAGAGCTGCATGCGGAACATTTGAGGATTGTCTTGCAAATCTTGAAGGAGAAGCAATTGTACGCGAAGTGGTCGAAGTGCGAGTTTTGGCTTAAAGAGGTCCAGTTTCTGGGCCATGTCATCTCAACAGAAGGTATTGCGGTGGACCCCAGCAAGGTTGAAGCTGTCATGAATTGGGAACGACCCAAGACTGTCACTGAAGTAAGAAGTTTCTTAGGTCTTGCTGGATATTATCGAAGGTTTATCCAGAATTTCTCTCAGATAGTGCAACCCCTTACCCGACTCACTCGGAAGGACAAGCCTTTTGAGTGGACCGAAGCTTGTGAAGAATGTTTCATGGAACTGAAGAGCAGGTTAACCAGTGCTCCCGTACTCACGATTCCGGATCCTACCCGAAAGTTCGAAGTATACTGTGATGCGTCGCTGAAAGGACTTGGATGCGTGTTGATGCAGGATCGTATGGCGGTAGCTTATGCGTCTCGACAACTTAAGCCTCACGAAGAAAATTATCCTACGCACGATTTGGAGTTAGCAGCTATAGTGTTCGCACTTAAAATCTGGAGGCACCACTTGTATGGTTCGCAGTTTGACGTGTTCAGCGATCATAAGAGTTTGAAGTACTTGTTCGACCAGAAGGAGCTGAATATGCGGCAACGACGGTGGATGGAATTTCTGAAGGACTATGAGTTTGAACTCAAATACCACCCAGGAAAGGCAAACGTGGTAGCTGACGCCCTGAGTAGGAAGACACTGCACACTGCAACTCTGATGATGGAAGAATTGAAATTGTTTGAGGCCTTTCGAGACTTGAACTTATCTATAGAGGAGAGAGGGCATGGCATAAGATTGGGAAATATAAAGGTGGAGAATGAATTGATCAGTAGAACTAAGGAGGTTCAGAAAGATGAAGAGTTAGTCCGCGAATTGGTTGGCAACCAAGATGTTGTAAAGGATGAGAATGATACATGGAGATTCCAAGGTCGGTTAGTTGTGCCTAATGAAGAGTTGAAGCAAGAAGTTTTGCTGGAGGCCCATAAGGGTAAGTATGCAGTTCATCCTAGATCCACAAAGATGTACCATGATTTGAAGACCTCGTTTTGGTGGCCGGGTATGAAGCGTGATATTGCTGAGTATGTATCTCGATGCCTAACCTGTCAGAAGGTGAAGTACGAACATCAGAAACCCTCGGGACTCCTTCAACCTTTGGAGATTCCCGAATGGAAGTGGGACAGTATCGCGATGGATTTTGTAGTTGGACTTCCTCGGACGCGAGAAGGATATGACGCCATCTGGGTGATTGTCGATCATTTGACGAAGTCAGCTCATTTCTTGCGTGTTAGGACCACATATAATACAGAGAGACTTGCCAGAATTTATCTGAAGGAGATTGTGAAGCTGCACGGAGTTCCTACGAGTATTGCCAGTGATCGTGATCCCAAGTTTACATCTAAGTTCTGGGAATCTTTTCAAAGAGCACTAGGGACCCACTTGAGATTGAGTACTGCTTACCACCCGCAGACCGATGGACAGACAGAACGCACCATTCAAGCATTAGAAGACATGTTGCGAGCATGCGTTTTGGAGTTAGGAGGCAGCTGGGATAATTATCTTTCTTTGATTGAATTTGCTTACAACAACAGTTACCACTCCAGTATTCAGATGGCACCGTATGAAGCTTTGTATGGGAGAAAATGCAGATCCCCTTTATGCTGGACTGAAGTGGGTGAGCGAAGTATGTTAGGACCTGATCTAATTCAAGAAACATCCGAACAGGTAAAGAAGATTCGAGAAAATATGCAGCGGGCTCAGGCTAGACAGAAGAGTTATTACGACAAGCGTCATAAGCCCCTATCTTTCGAAGTCGGAGACCATGTATTCTTGAGAATCACACCTACATCGGGACTCGGAAGGAGAATGTGAGTTAAGAAGTTAAGTCCACGGTACTTAGGACCGTATCTGATTATGGACCGGATTGGAGAGTCTGCATACCGGTTGGCTTTACCACCCAATCTGTCAGGAATTCACAATGTATTTCATGTGTCGCAGCTACGGAGGTATCTCTCTGATCCATCTCACGTGTTACAGCCAGAAGAAGTGGAAGTAAAGGAAAATCTGACGTATCAAGTGCAACCGTTCCAAATCCTTGAAAGATCCGTCAAGCGACTCCGTTCTAAGGAGATTCCTTTGGTGAAAGTATTGTGGAACAACAGGTCGGCAGCTGAAGCCACTTGGGAGCGCGAGGACGACATTCAGAAACGCTATCCAGAACTGTTTAACTCTTAAGTAAGTTTATTTTGCGGACAAAATTCCTATTTGGTGGGGAGAGTGTAACATCCCACATAATTAGTAAAATACATAAGTGTTATATTATATAGATGCATGTGAAGGTTTGATGGCTTGCGAATGTCATGGTTTTTGTCCTTGGATGAGACTAAGGTAAGTATTTAAATTAAAATCATAGGAGGGTGCATATGTAGGCATGTGAAACTTTTATTAAAATCATATGAGTAATTTGATTGTGTGTTATAAGGCTTTGGTGTTTATTGGACTTGGGAAGTGGGCTAGTACGTGTGGACTTGTCACCTTAGGCTTACTTTGTTGGATTTCCCTTGAGTTGGCCGATGGCCCAAGGAGGCTTTTGGATCTACCTTGTTCAGCCCAATGTTGAACCCACCTTTACCTCCCCTAAGCCTTGTCCAACAAGGCTGTCTTGTGTAGCAAGGAACACCCACATGGCTAGATGTATTCCCTCCTCATTTCATGCGCATAAGAGAGTAGTTGAGACTTAGAAAATCTGCCAACTTTCCCCTTGCATGACCGCCACATCACCTTAGCTTGTGCACCATTTGACTTCAACTTCATTGCATGGAAGACACATGTACTCCTTAGCATTATTTTGGGCTGCATTCTTCCTCATTTAGGCGCACATGGAGAGGTCATAGATCAGATTTTTATGACACAAAATCTGCATTGAGTGTTGACCAAGAGAACCACCTTACACCTTCCATCATGAGCCTGAAATGTGCAGATTTCTGCATGCTTTTGCAGCCCATCATGAACCAAATCTGTCCCTTGCCTCCACATGCAACAAAAGAAGGATTTTGGGCTGCATTTCCCCCCATCATGTGCGCACAAGGGAAGCTTCAAATCAGATTTTAGGCTGCCACAAATCTGTCTTGCTTGTTGACTTAGAGAACCCTCTTACATGTGCTCATGATGACACCTCTCTTCCACTCCTTGCATGCGCATAGTGTATACAAGAAGCAAACCTCTTGCTTGTTTTGACCAAGTGTGCAGTCCCACTCTTACAAGAAACCAGAATTTTCATGATGCTTCATCATTTCAACCTCTCCTCCCCTCTTCCTTTAAGTTATGCGCACAAGAGGAGCCTTTTCCTCACTTTGCACATTCAGCCAACTCTCCTCTCTTCCCTCCTCACTCTCCTAGCCGAACATACAAGCACACTTGGAGAAAGAAAGATCTTAGCAACTCTTCTTCCCTCACCTCTCAAACCGTGGCCTTAGATACCAAGAGAAGTGTGAGTTTTCCTCCCTTTCCCTCACTGTTCAGCCGTGTTCCTCACACTTGGAAGCTGTCCAAGATTGTTCCTCTCACCTTGGAGTGCGCATAAACCATCTTAGAGGAAAGGTGAACGTGTGGTTAGGTAAACTAGAAGGTGTGGTGTGTGATCCTTGATCAAGAAGTGTGTGCTACAAGAGGTAAGCCTAGAACTTAGACCTCTTTCATTGTGTGTAACCATGTGTGTGCATGAGATGTCTCCTTGATTATGTTTTGTTTTGGATTCAAGAATGAGCATGGTTAAAGTATAAGGATGGAGCTATTTCATGATGATTTGTATGCTTAAGTTATGGAATGAAAGTCTCATGGTTATGCTTAAGTTAATGCCACTGTTTTTGTATGAATGTGCCACTGTTTGAGGATGAATAGGCCACTGTTTTGGTTTGACAAAAGCACCATTTTAATGCCACTGTTTCTGCATAAAATGCTCACTGTTTTAGTGCCTCACATGCCACTGTTTCTGCATAAAATGCTCACTGTTTTAGTGCCTCACATGCCACTGTTTCTGCATAAAATGCTCACTGTTTTAGTACTTAATGTGCCACTGTTTCTGCATAAAATAACCACCATATTGATGTTCAAACACCACTCTTTATACCACTGTTTTGGATGTCCGAAAATCACCAATTTTGCCACTGTTTCAATGTTCAAAAATCATCACTTGTGTCACTGTTTTGATAATCAAATGCTACCATTCATGCCACTGTTTTGATGTGCAAATATCACCACTAATGTCACTGTTTTGGATGTTCAAATGTACCATTCATGCCACTGTTTTAATGTTCACAAATCACTACTAATGTCACTGTTTTTGATGTGCAAATATCACCACTAATGTCACTGTTTTAATGATCAAATGTTACCATTCATGCCACTGTTTTGATGTTCAAATGCCACTGTTTATGTCACTGTTTTAACGTTCAAATGCCACTGTTTCTGCCACTGTCTAATGCCACTGTTCTGCCACTGTTTTGAGGTCCAAGATGTCACTGTTTCTGTTTTAAAATGGTCACTGTTTCTGTTTGAAAACGTTCACTGTTCTGCTGTAAGGTGCTACTGTTTTCCTGCTGTAAAACGTCACTGTTTTCTGCTCACTATTTTAAAGAACAACTCACTGTTTTCTGATCACTGTTTAAGAACAAATGTCACTGTTTTCTGCTGTAAAACGCTGCTGTATGCTCACTGTTTTCTGCTGTAAAACACTGCTGTATGCTCACTGTATGTAAAAACTGCTGTATGCTCACTGTTTCTGCTGTAAATCGCCACTGTAAATGATTGGTTGTAATTGATTTAGGTGCGCTTAAGAAGTGAGATACTTCGCTGCTGTTTGGTATTGTTTAAGGCACGCAAGGTAAGTGTCAGGCGATATTACCTAATGTGACTATTGACTACTGGTATAAAGTTGTGACATGATGCTCCATACTCCGTAAAAGTAAGATGTTCCTTATTATGAAAGAAAACTGCCAAAAATGTGCCGTGATGGCTATGGAAATGTGCCGTGATGGCTATATGATTATGAGGTAAAGTTGTTATGTGGCAGCATAACGTATATGTATATGTGCCGTGATGGCTATATGAAAAGTATATAAGCATGCACCTTACATCATACAACATTTTTGTACGTTTTGTGTGTGAAAGCATAGCATGGCATGCATGTACCAAGATCATATAGGCCTTGCTTTTAGAATAGTTATGTACAGGACCATGTGTTTGAGCAAGCATCATATAGGCATCCCTAAGGTACCAGGGTATGGGACACTTGGCATCAGTCCGCATAGGCCCACAGTTGGAATCCACAGGGAGCTCAGGTGCCAGGTATATTTGATTCCACTGTGAAGTGCGCGCACGACGGTGCTAAAAGCGCAAAGGAAAGGCGTTATATACGCAATATATATGAATATGATGAAAAGGAAAGGCGTTATATGCGCAATATATATGAATATGATGAAAAGGAAAAAGGAAAAGGAACAAGGATATGTTGAAGTGACTGTTTATGATTTTGTGCCTAGTTAATACTGTTATATTATTGGTTTTGTTGCCACACTACTGGGATTATTCTCACCCCTTCGGGGCTGCTATTTTCCTAAATGGCAGGAGGACGTAAAAGCATTTGAAGACATGATGTTTGCTGTTGCTTGCTGATGATTGGACTTGTACTGTTGCTGCTTGATTGATTGGATGACTGTAATGCTTAATATTTTGGTACTCTTGGATGACTGTAGACTTTACTATCTCTATTTTACCTTGAACTTTTATGAACAGCGGCTGTTTTGGAAAACGTTTGTGAAAGGAATTTTTGAAAGTCTTAAGTGCTGAATTTTTAACAGTGCACCTTACGGGTGGTGTTTTTATGAGCAAACGAACTCCGATTTACTATTATTTTATATGCACGCGAAGCCCCCGACGTGTTCTTTCTAAATCACTTGAAATATTTTTTATCGCCCAAACAGAAGTGTTAAGAATTGTAGAAACGCATTTCGGATTTGTATTTATCATAAGAATCTCTGTTAGCTTATGTGACGTTAAAGACTCTAATTCCGCTTAGCAAACGACTCTCTTGGATGCATACAAGGGAGGGCGTTACACTAATAGAAACAGTGGCACATTAAGTACTAAAACAGTGAGCATTTTTGTGCAGAAACAGTGGCATGTGAGGCACTAAAACAGTGAGCATTTTATGCAGAAACAGTGGCATGTTATTCCTCAAAACAGTGGCACTTTTATACAAAACAGTGGCATCAAAATGGTGCTCTTGTCAAACCGAAACAGTGGCCTATTCATCCTCAAACAGTGGCACATTCATACAAAGACAGTGGCATTAACTTAAGCATAACCATGAGACTTTCATTCCATAACTTAAGCATACAAATCATCATCCAACAGCTCCACCATTATACTTTCATCATGCTCATTCTTGAATCCAAAACAAAACATACTCAAGGAGACATCTCATGCACACACATGGTTACACACAATAAATAGATCTAAGTCTAGGCTTACCTCTTGTAGCACACACTTCTTAGTCAAGAATCACACACCACACCCTTCTAGTTCTACCAACAACAAGTTCACCCTTCCTAGAGATGGCTTGTGCGCTCAAATGGTGAGGAGGAGCAACTTGGACAGCTTCCAAGTGTGAGGAACACGGCTGAACAGTGAGGGAAAAGAGAGGAAAACTCACACTTCTCTTGGTGTATAGGTCACGGTTGGATGGTGAGGGAAGAAGAGTTGCCAAGATCTTTCTTTCTCCAAGTGTGCTTGTATGTTCGGCTAGGAGAGTGAGGGGAGTAGGAGGAGAAGTTGGCTGCATTTGTAAATGAGGCCAGCCCTCCTTGAGCGCAAAACTTAAAGGGAAAGTGAGGAGAGGTTGCAATGATGAAACATTATGGCAAATCTGGTTGCTTGTAGAAGTGGGACTGCACACTTGGTCAAAACAAGCAAGGGGTTTGCTTCTAGTATACACTATGCGCATGCAAGGAGTGGAATGAAGGTGTCATCATGAGCACATGTAAGAGGGTTCTCTAAGTCAACAAGCAAGACAGATTTGTGGCAGCCTAAAATCTGGTTTGGAGCTCCCCTTGTGCGCACATGATGAGGGGGATGCAGCCCAAAATCCTTCTTTTGTTGCATGTGGAGGCAAGGGACAGATTTGGTTCATGATGGACTGCCAAAAGCATGCAGAAATCTGCACATTTCAGGCTCATGATGGAAGGTGTAAGGTTGTTCTCTTGGTCAACACTCAATGCAGATTTTGTGTCATAAAAATCTGATCTATGACCTCTCCATGTGCGCCTAAATGGGGAAGAATGCAGCCCAAAATAATGCTAAGGAATACATGTGTCTTCCATGCAATGAAGTTGAAGTCAAATGGTGCACAAGCTAAGGTGATGTGGCGGTCATGCAAGGGGAAAGTTGGCAGATTTTCTAAGTCCCATCTACTCTCTTATGCGCATGAAATGAGGAGGGAATACATCTAGCCATGTGGGTGTTCCTTGCTACACAAGACAGCCTTGTTGGACAAGGCTTAGGGAAGATGACCAATTAGTGTAACGCCCTCCCTTGTATGCATCCAAGAGAGTCGTTTGCTAAGCAGAATTAGAGTCTTTAACGTCACATAAGCTAACAGAGATTCTTATGATAAATACAAATCCGAAATGCGTTTCTACAATTCTTAACACTTCTGTTTGGGCGATAAAAAATATTTCAAGTGATTTAGAAAGAACACGTCGGGGGCTTCGCGTGCATATAAAATAATAGTAAATCGGAGTTCGTTTGCTCATAAGACACCACCCGTAAGGTGCACTGTTAACAATTCAGCACTTAAGACTTTCAAAAATTCCTTTCACAAACGTTTTCCAAAACAGCCGCTGTTCATAAAAGTTCAAGGTAAAATAGAGATAGTAAAGTCTACAGTCATCCAAGAGTACCAAAATATTAAGCATTACAGTCATCCAATCAATCAAGCAGCAACAGTACAAGTCCAATCATCAGCAAGCAACAGCAAACATCATGTCTTCAAATGCTTTTACGTCCTCCTGCCATTTAGGAAAATAGCAGCCCCGAAGGGGTGAGAATAATCCCAGTAGTGTGGCAACAAAACCAATAATATAACAGTATTAACTAGGCACAAAATCATAAACAGTCACTTCAACATATCCTTGTTCCTTTTCCTTTTTCCTTTTCATCATATTCATATATATTGCGCATATAACGCCTTTCCTTTTCATCATATTCATATATATTGCGTATATAACGCCTTTCCTTTGCGCTTTTAGCACCGTCGTGCGCGCACTTCACAGTGGAATCAATATACCTGGCACCTGAGCTCCCTGTGGATTCCAACTGTGGGCCTATGCGGACTGATGCCAAGTGTCCCATACCCTGGTACCTTAGGGATGCCTATATGATGCTTGCTCAAACACATGATCCTGTACATAACTATTCTAAAAAGCAAGGCCTATATGAGATTGGTTCATGCATGCCATGCTATGCTTTCACACACAAAACGTACAAAAATGCGGTATGATGTAAGGTGCATGCTTATATACCTTTCATATAGCCATCACGGCACATATACTTTTCATATACGTTATGCTGCCACATAACAACTTTACCTCATAATCATATAGCCATCACGACACATTTCCATAGCCATCACGGCACATTTTTGGCAGTTTTCTTTCATCACAAGGAACATAATTATTTTACGGAGTATGGAGCATCATGTCACAACTTTATACCAGTAGTCAATAGTCACATTAGGTAATATCGCCTGACACTTACCTTGCGTGCCTTAAACAATACCAAACAGCAGCGAAGTATCTCACTTCTTAAGCGCACCTAAATCAATTACAACCAATCATTTACAGTGGCGATTTACAGCAGAAACAGTGAGCATACAACAGCGTTTTACAGTAGAAACAGTGAGCATACAGCAGTGTTTTACAGCAGAAAACAGTGAGCATACAGCAGCGTTTTACAGCAGAAAACAGTGACGTTTGTTCTTAAACAGTGATCAGAAAACAGTGAGTTGTTCTTTAAAACAGTGAGCAGAAAACAGTGACGTTTTCCTTAAACGGTGGGCAGAAACAGTGACGTTTTACAGCAGGAAAACTGTAGCACCTTACAGCAGAACAGTGAACGTTTTCAAACAGAAACAGTGACCATTTTAAAACAGAAACAGTGACATCTTGGACCTCAAAACAGTGGCAGAACAGTGGCATTAGACAGTGGCAGAAACAGTGGCATTTGAACGTTAAAACAGTGACATAAACAGTGGCATTTGAACATCAAAACAGTGGCATAAGTAGTGTTGTTTGCACATCAAAACAGTGGCATGAATGGTAACATTTGATCATTAAAACAGTGACATTAGTGGTGATATTTGCACATCAAAAACAGTGGCATTAGTAGTGATTTGTGAACATTAAAACAGTGGCATGAATGGTACATTTGAACATCCAAAACAGTGACATTAGTGGTGATATTTGCACATCAAAACAGTGGCATGAATGGTAGCATTTGATTATCAAAACAGTGACACAAGTGATGATTTTTGAACATTGAAACAGTGGCAAAATTGGTGATTTTCGGACATCCAAAACAGTGGTATAAAGAGTGGTGTTTGAACATCAATATGGTGGTTATTTTATGCAGAAACAGTGGCACATTAAGTACTAAAACAGTGAGCATTTTATGCAGCAACAGTGGCATGTGAGGCACTAAAACAGTGAGCATTTTATGCAGAAACAGTGGCATGTGAGGCACTAAAACAGTGAGCATTTTATGCAGAAACAGTGGCATGTGAGGCACTAAAACAGTGAGCATTTTATGCAGAAACAGTGGCATTAAAATGGTGCTTTTGTCAAACCGAAACAGTGGCCTATTCATCCTCAAACAGTGGCACATTCATACAAAAACAGTGGCATTAACTTAAGCATAACCATGAGACTTTCATTCCATAACTTAAGCATACAAATCATCACGAAATAGCTCCATCCTTATACTTTAACCATGCTCATTCTTGAATCCAAAACAAAACATAATCAAGGAGACATCTCATGCACACACATGGTTACACACAATGAAAGAGGTCTAAGTTCTAGGCTTACCTCTTATAGCACACACTTCTTGATCAAGGATCACACAACACCTTCTAGTACCACCTAACCACACGTTCACCTTTCCTCTAAGATGGCTTAAGCGCACACCAAGGTGAGAGGAACAATCTGGACAGACTTCTAATGGTGAGGAATTCGGCTGGACAGTGAGGGAATGAGAAGAAAACTCACACTTCACTTGGTATCTAAGGCCACGGTTTGAGAGGTGAGGGAAGAAGAGTTGCCAAGATCTTTCTTTCTCCAAGTGTGCTAGTATGTTCGGCTAGGAGAGTGAGGAGGGAAGAGAGGAGAGTTGGCTGAATGTGCAAAGTGAGGAAAAGGCCCTCTTGTGCGCACCACTTAAAGGAAGAAGGGAGGAGAGGTTGAAATGATGAAGCATCATGAAAATTCTGGTTTCTTGTAAGAGTGGGACTGCACACTTGGTCAAAACAAGCAAGAGGTTTGCTTCTTGTATACACTATGCGCATTCGGGGACATCCGATAAAATTGGAAGGACTAAATCTGGTTGGCACCAAACTGTGCATGTACCTTAGCATATGTAGACAGATTGGATTTTGCCTTTTTAATGACCCCTAAACCGTATAGGAATGTATAGACATGATAAAGTAGTGGCCTCTAGGGGATGGTCATAAAAACCAGGGTACATGTATAAGGGAGTTAAGTTACAATGCCTAATTAACAATGGGAGAAAAATATTAAAGCTTCAAGTAAGGAATTAATTTACTATATGAAGCTTGGCATTTCAGTTAAAACTTTGGCTGCATGGAAAGTACATTTGATGTATAGTAAATAATAAAATGCAGTTTTGATAACTGATTGATTAGGTGCAAAGACTCCTAACCTCAGGGAACTCTATGTGATGCATATGGTGCCATGAAATAAATTCTGATTGGATACGTATATATATCTATTTGATTAGGTGCACAAGATCCTAGCTCATTGGACTGCTTGATTGATATTCGGCTGTCTGATTGGTGATGTTTTGATAAAAGAATGTTAAAGACTTGAGGTAAGTGTCAGGCGATATTACCTAATGTGACTATTGACTACCGGTATAAAGTTGTGACATGATGCTCCATATTCCGTAAAAGTATTATGTTCCTTATGATGAAAGGAAACTGCCAAAAGTGTGCCGTGATGGCTATAGAAATGTGCCGTGATGGCCATATGATTATGAGGTAAAGTGGTTATGTGGCAGCATAACGTATATGACAAGTATATGTGCCGTGATGGCTATATGAAAAGTATATAAGCATGCACCTTACATCATACCGCATTTTTGTACGTTTTGTGTGTGAAAGCATAGCATGGCATGCATGTACCAAGATCATATAGGCCTTGCTTTTTAGAATAGTTATGTACAGGACCATGTGTTTGAGCAAGCATCATATAGGCATCCCTAAGGTACCAGGGTATGGGACACTTGGCATCAGTCCGCATAGGCCCACAGTTGGAATCCACAGGGAGCTCAGGTGCCAGGTATATTGATTCCACTGTGAAGTGCGCGCACGACGGTGCTAAAAGCGCAAAGGAAAGGCGTTATATACGCAATATATATGAATATGATGAAAAGGAAAGGCGTTATATACGCAATATATATGAATATGATGAAAAGGAAAAAGGAAAAGGAACAAGGATATGTTGAAGTGACTGTTTATGATTTTGTGCCTAGTTAATACTGTTATATTATTGGTTTTGTTGCCACACTACTGGGATTATTCTCACCCCTTTGGGGCTGCTATTTTCCTAAATGGCAGGAGGACGTAAAAGCATTTGAAGGAGTGATGTTTGCTGTTGCTTGCTGATGCATGGACTTTTGCTGTTACTGTTTGATTGTTGGATGACTATAATGCTTAATATTTTGGTACTCTTGGATGACTGTAGACTTTATCATCTTCTATTTTACCTTGAACTTTTATGAACAGCGGCTGTTTTGGAAAAATCAGAAAAACGTTTTGCGAAGAGAATTTTGAACGTTTAACTGAGTGCTGAATTTTTACCAGTTTTACAATCACTTTACCTGTCATGTTTCGAGGGGCAAACGAACTCCGATTTACTATTATTTTATATGCACGCGAAGCCCCGGGAATGTACTTTCAAACTGTGCAGGTTTCATTTTTATACGAAATCTGTACGAATTTTTATAAGCTTCGCCTTACAGCCTGTTTTCCAGAAAACGGACAGGATTCACAAGTGTTTTGCGTGTCCTGTTCCGTGGGGCTATTCACCTCCGAATCGCGCATAATTTATATGTACGCGATGCCCCGGATGTCTAGTTTTACAGAAGCTTGGAATATTTTTTATCGCATCTAAATTAGATTTTATACAGATTTTATAAGACAACAAGGTTTTCTGAAAAGTATAGAAAATTCAGCAAAGGGTTTTATAGTTGAAATTTCCTATGATTGATAATGATTTCATTTTTTTCCAAATGGTTTTTATAAGAATCAAATCTGGACCTTTTTTTTTATTTTCAAATTAAATATTTTATAAAGTTTCATTTTAAATGAGTTCCATACCGCTGCAACTCTAATACGATTTAGCAAACAACCCTCTTGGATGCATACAAGGGAGGGCGTTACACTAATTGAGAGAGTCGTTTGCTAAGCGGAATTAGAGTCTTTAACGTCACATAAGCTAACAGAGATTCTTATGATAAATACAAATCCGAAATGCGTTTCTACAATTCTTAACACTTCTGTTTGGGCGATAAAAAATATTTCAAGTGATTTAGAAAGAACACGTCGGGGGCTTCGCGTGCATATAAAATAATAGTAAATCGGAGTTCGTTTGCTCATAAGACACCACCCGTAAGGTGCACTGTTAAAAATTCAGCACTTAAGACTTTCAAAAATTCCTTTCACAAACGTTTTCCAAAACAGCCGCTGTTCATAAAAGTTCAAGGTAAAATAGAGATAGTAAAGTCTACAGTCATCCAAGAGTACCAAAATATTAAGCATTACAGTCATCCAATCAATCAAGCAGCAACAGTACAAGTCCAATCATCAGCAAGCAACAGCAAACATCATGTCTTCAAGTGCTTTTACGTCCTCCTGCCATTTAGGAAAATAGCAGCCCCGAAGGGGTGAGAATAATCCCAGTAGTGTGGCAACAAAACCAATAATATAACAGTATTAACTAGGCACAAAATCATAAACAGTCACTTCAACATATCCTTGTTCCTTTTCCTTTTTCCTTTTCATCATATTCATATATATTGCGCATATAACGCCTTTCCTTTTCATCATATTCATATATATTGCGTATATAACGCCTTTCCTTTGCGCTTTTAGCACCGTCGTGCGCGCACTTCACAGTGGAATCAAATATACCTGGCACCTGAGCTCCCTGTGGATTCCAACTGTGGGCCTATGCGGACTGATGCCAAGTGTCCCATACCCTGGTACCTTAGGGATGCCTATATGATGCTTGCTCAAACACATGGTCCTGTACATAACTATTCTAAAAAGCAAGGCCTATATGATCTTGGTACATGCATGCCATGCTATGCTTTCACACACAAAACGTACAAAAATGCGGTATGATGTAAGGTGCATGCTTATATACTTTTCATATAGCCATCACGACACATATACTTGTCATATACGTTATGCTGCCACATAACCATTTTACCTCATAATCATATGGCCATCACGGCACATTTCCATAGCCATCACGGCTCATTTTTGGCAGTTTTCTTTCATCATAAGGAATATAATACTTTTACGGAATATGGAGCATCATGTCACAACTTTATACCAGTAGTCAATAGTCACATTAGGTAATATCGCCTGACACTTACCTTGTGTGCCTTAAACAATACCAAACAGCAGCGAAGTATCTCACTTCTTAAGCGCACCTAAATCAATTACAACCAATCATTTACAGCAGCGATTTACAGCAGAAACAGTGAGCATACAGCAGCGTTTTACAGTAGAACAGTGAACATACAGCAGCGTTTTACAGCAGAAAGCAGTGAGCATACAACAGTGTTTTACAGCAGAAAACAACGACGTTTGTTCTTAAAACAGTGAGCAGAAAACAGTGAGTTGTTCCTTAAAACAGTGAGCAGAAAACAGTGGCGTTTTCCTTAAAAACAGTGGACAGAAACAGTGACGTTTTACAGCAGAAAAACAATAACACCTTACAGCAGAAACAGTGACCATTTACAAAAAGAAACAGTGGCATTTTGGACATCAATACAGTGACAGAACAGTGGCATCAAACAGTGGCAGAAACAGTGACCTTTGAACGTTAAAACAGTGACATAATCAATGGCATTTGAACCTCAAAACAGTGGCATAAGTAGTGTTATTTGCACATCAAAACAGTGGCATGAATGGTAACATTTAATCATTAAAACAGTGTCATTTGTGGTGATTCTTGAACATTGAAACAGTGGCATAATTGGTGATTTTCGGACATCCAAAACAGTGGCAGAAAGAGTGGTGTTTGAACATCAATATGGTGGTTATTTTATGCAGAAACAGTGGCACATTAAGTACTAAAACAGTGAGCATTTTTGTGCAGAAACAGTGGCACATTAAGTACTAAAACAGTGAGCATTTTTGTGCAGAAACAGTGGCATGTGAGGCACTAAAACAGTGAGCATTTTATGCAGAAACAGTGGCATGTTATTCCTCAAAACAGTGGCACTTTTATACAAAACAGTGGCATCAAAATGGTGCTCTTGTCAAACCGAAACAGTGGCCTATTCATCCTCAAACAGTGGCACATTCATAGAGAAACAGTGGCATATATATCCTCAAAACAGTGGCATATTCATACAAAGACAGTGGCATTAACTTAAGCATAACCATGAGACTTTCATTCCATAACTTAATCATACAAATCATCATCCAATAGCTCCACCATTATACTTTCATCATGCTCATTCTTGAATCCAAAACAAAACATACTCAAGGAGACATCTCATGCACACACATGGTTACACACAATAAATAGATCTAAGTCTAGGCTTACCTCTTGTAGCACACACTTCTTAGTCAAGGATCACACACCACACCCTTCTAGTTCTACCAACAACAAGTTCACCCTTCCTAGAGATGGCTTGTGCGCTCAAATGGTGAGGAGGAGCAACTTGGACAGCTTCCAAGTGTGAGGAACACGGCTGAACAGTGAGGGAAAAGAGAGGAAAACTCACACTTCTCTTGGTGTATAGGTCACGGTTGGATGGTGAGGGAAGAAGAGTTGCCAAGATCTTTCTTTCTCCAAGTGTGCTTGTATGTTCGGCTAGGAGAGTGAGGGGAGTAGGAGGAGAAGTTGGCTGCACTTGTAAATGAGGCCAGCCCTCCTTGAGCGCAAAACTTAAAGGGAAAGTGAGGAGAGGTTGCAATGATGAAACATTATGGCAAATCTGGTTGCTTGTAGAAGTGGGACTGCACACTTGGTCAAAACAAGCAAGGGGTTTGCTTCTAGTATACACTATGCGCATGCAAGGAGTGGAAGAGAGGTGTCATCATGAGCACATGTAAGAGGGTTCTCTAAGTCAACAAGCAAGACAGATTTGTGGCAGCCTAAAATCTGATTTGAAGCTTCCCTTGTGCGCACATGATGGGGGGAAATGCAGCCCAAAATCCTTCTTTTGTTGCATGTGGAGGCAAGGGACAGATTTGGTTCATGATGGACTGCCAAAAGCATGCAGAAATCTGCACATTTCAGGCTCATGATGGAAGGTGTAAGGTGGTTCTCTTGGTCAACACTCAATGCAGATTTTGTGTCATAAAAATCTGATCTATGACCTCTCCATGTGCGCCTAAATGGGGAAGAATGCAGCCCAAAATAATGCTAAGGAGTACATGTGTCTTCCATGCAATGAAGTTGAAGTCAAATGGTGCACAAGCTAAGGTGATGTGGCGATCATGCAAGGGGAAAGTTGGCAGATTTTCTAAGTCCCATCTACTCTCTTATGCGCATGAAATGAGGAGGGAATACATCTAGCCATGTGGGTGTTCCTTGCTACACAAGACAGCCTTGTTGGACAAGGCTTAGGGAAGATGAGTGTAGGTACAACATTAGGCTGAACAAGGTAGATCCAAAAGCCTCCTTGGGCCATCGGCCAACTCAAGGGAAATCCAACAAAGTAAGCCTAAGGTGACAAGTCCACACATACTAGCCCACTTCCCAAGTCCAATAAACACCAAGGCCTTATACACACAATCAAATTACTCATATGATTTTAATAAAAGTTTCACATGCCTACATATGCACCCTCCTATGATTTTAATTTAAACTTACCTTAGTCTCATCCAAGGATAAAAGCCATGTAATTCGCAAGCCATCACACATACACATGCATCTATATGATATAACACTTATGTATTTTACTAATTATGTGGGATGTTACACTCTCCCCACCAAATAGGAATTTTGTCCGCAAAATAAACTTACTTAAGAGTTAAACAGTTCTGGATAGCGTTTCTGAATGTCGTCCTCGCGCTCCCAAGTGGCTTCAGCTGCCGATCTGTTGTTCCATAATACTTTCACCAAAGGAATCTCTTTGGAACGGAGTCGCTTGACGGATCTTTCAAGAATTTGGAACGGTTGCACTTGATACGTTAGATTTTCCTTTAGTTCCACTTCTTCCGGCTGCAATATGTGAGACGGATCGGAGAGATATCTCCGTAACTGCGACACATGAAATACATTGTGGATCCCTGACAAATTTGGTGGTAAAGCCAACCGGTATGCAGACTCTCCAATCCGGTCCATAATCAGATACGGTCCTAAGTACCGTGGACTTAACTTCTTTACTCCCATTCTCCTTCCGAGTCCCGATGTAGGTGTGATTCTCAAGAATACATGGTCTCCGACTTCGAAAGATAAGGGCTTATGACGCTTGTCGTAATAATTCTTCTGTCTGGCCTGAGCCCGCTGCATATTTTCCCGAATCTTCTTTACCTGTTCGGATGTTTCTTGAATTAAGTCAGGTCCTAACATACTTCGCTCACCTACTTCAGTCCAGCATAAAGGGGATCTGCATTTTCTCCCATACAAAGCTTCGTACGGTGCCATCTGAATACTGGAGTGGTAACTGTTGTTGTAAGCAAATTCAATCAAAGAAAGATGATTATCCCAGCTGCCTCCTAATTCCAAAACGCATGCTCGCAACATGTCCTCTAACGCTTGAATAGTGCGTTCCGTCTGTCCATCGGTCTGCGGATGGTAAGCAGTACTCAATCTCAAGTGGGTCCCTAATGCTCTTTGAAAAGATTCCCAGAACTTTGATGTAAACTTGGGATCACGATCACTGACAATACTCGTAGGAACTCCGTGCAGCTTCACAATCTCTTGCAGGTAAATTCTGGCAAGCCTCTCCGTATTATATGTGGTCCTGACACGCAAGAAATGAGCTGACTTCGTATCAGAGCAGGGCCTCTCATCCAGTACGGTGTGGTTCGAGGATGAACCAGGCGGAAGCTGGTGGGCATGTAACATCCCGGGCGCTGACGAGGGCGGGGAGTGATCGCCGGTGCGCAAGGGCACGGACAAGGAGCGGCTCCTGGCAGGCTTCCAGCGACGGGGGTACATGAATGAATCGAATAACACCGGAAAGAGAGGGATTCCAAAGACTGTGCTGGTATGGGACAGTACAGTTGGGAATGGCTTATAAGAATTAATTGGTACTACCTATACTAACAAGATGCATCTACTTTTCGGTAGCCCGGATCGGAAGAACTCCACAGTTAAGCGTGCTTGACTTGGAGCAATTCTGGGATGGGTGACCTCCTGGGAAGTTTTCCCGGGAAGTGTGCGAATGAGGACAAAGCACGCTGAAAAGTCTCGTGTTAGTGTGTGGGGACAGTCGTTAATCCTTGCAAGTTGCCAGGCGTTACACCATTTATTTCCATTCTATCTTTCATTATATATCCAGGCAAAGTCTAATTTAATCAACATCATACTTTACCATTATACTTAAAAACAAAAATTCTAAAATTCCTGTCCGCAAGTGCAGACACCTGCTACGAAGCAGGTCCGCCTCTGCTCAGGACAAAATGAAAGTTCGAGGGATATCTCTTAGAGATGTTTGACACACTACATGGATATATATTTACTACATTATTTAATATTATGCTATTATACTGTGAGTGAACTATCGGGTAGAGAGATGCTCCAAAGATACAAACATACACAATCAGAGTTCCCTCACAAAACTGCTCTGATACCATAAAATGTAACAGCCCGTTACGTACCGGTATTGTTAACATTGATTATGATATTAAGCGCAGTTACAATCACAGTAATTGAGTTAATTAAATTACGGGCAACTTTTTTCTTTTAACACTTTCCTTTTAGTAAACAATAACCTTTTCCGTAATCAATTAAGACAACACTATAATTGTAAATGCAATTCGCGGAATCAATCAGTTTACTAACATCTCTAAACTTTCTTTTCACTCAATTCATTTAAACTTATCATGTTACTCTCACATCTTACCATGTTATAGTGCTTTACATTAGCTACGCGTGGTTTCAAACCGCGCACCATTTGGAGTTCTACAGACTAAGTTAAGCCCTTTTCTTTTAGTCTAGAAAAACATGATTTTCCAATTTTACACTATGGTAATCGATTACCAAGGTACCAAAATGTGGCTGTAGCCAATTTTTCAATCCCCTGTTCTCTGGTAATCGATTACCAAGCTTGGGTAATCGATTACTCCACTAGGTAATCGATTACCAAGGCTCTAGTAATCGATTACCAGGCAGACAGAAGCAAGAATTTTGTCCCCTGTTGAAAGGTAATCGATTACCATGCTTGGGTAATCGATTACTATGCAGTAAAAATGACAGATGACAGCTTTTTAAGTCCGAAAAGAGTTGTGTAATCCATTTCTAACACCTTAATACTCCACACAAACCATACACATACCCTAATGTAGGCTCTAGGCCCTTCCATCATGCATTTCCATTAAAGAATGCATCAATTACAAAGTCCTTAAGTTAATTTGCCAAAAACGTAAACCGAGGCATGAAAAATGGAGTTAGAGATTTAATATGACAAAAATAATGCTGGAAATGGAATCAGGGCGGAAAATTGAGTGAATAGGCAAAATTGTGAAAAATTGATGAATAGTGACTTTTTAAGTGTTAAATACTGTGGTGTGAGTGTACCGATAAGTGTTAAAATTTTATGAGTATTTTGAGGAAAGAAAAATATGACATGGACTGGAAAAATATGTAGATTAAGAATTTGTGATCATAATTTTTATCGGGATTAAAGTTAGATCGCGTGTGGGACCCGTGGGATCAAAACCCACTTAAGTTCCCTCACTTTTCCCTCACCCTGACGCCCTCTCTCTCTTCTTTCTCTTCTTCCCACCGTGAACCCTCCCTCCATTGCAAGAACATGAACCCTTTCTCTCTTCTCTTGCCATTTTCTCCATTCTTCACCAAATCGCTTGATTTTGGTGTTGAAATCTATTGTAAACAACCTTCTAGAGCCATTGGTGGTACTCCCAAGCCTTGAAATCATCTCCGTGGGGCGAAAATGGACAAACTCAGATCCGACCACTTTGGTGTTCTTGGAGTTTTTGGATCTCCTTTGGATTGATGGAGCCTTGGTGGTGTTCCTACACTAGATGGTGAGTATATTTGTGGTACTTTTGTGGTTGATTTTGTAGATCTAGAAATTATGCTTTGAATCTTTAATCTTAGATGTGTGATGATAGAGAGCTCAAATGGAAAAATGCTATTAGATGAAAAGGCCTTAGAATCATGCTTGTAAGCTAGAAATGCTATGATAAATTTTGGTGAAAAAGTTGGATTTTAACTTAGGAAAATTTGTGAAGATTTCATGAAAATTGGTATGTGGTGTAATTGGATAATTGAATGATGGACCATTGGAATAGATTGATAATATGATTATATGATTAGTGTGTGTGTTAAAATGGAATTGAAAACCTTGTAGAATGAACCTTTGAGGAATTCGAACCATAGAGGGGTTTGGAGGAAAAACGATGTAAAAATGGTGTAGTTGAGATTGGATGATATAAAATGATGTTTAAATGGATGATGGTATAGTGTGATATAGTGGAATGAGAAGAAAGAATGTGTGATTCATGATATAATTGGTAATTTGATCTATAAAAGAGATTGAAGTAAAATGAATGATTATTTGAGATTTAATGTTTGATTTGGAAATGGATTGATAATCATGTTGTGGATTATCTAGGTTGCCTCTTTTGGACGCTTTGGAAGCGGGTAAGCTTGGAGCTTACGTTTGGAGCATTGGCTCGGTATTGAGGTAACCTTTGGAACTGGGGTTTAGCCCTTGTGTGCTCCACCACACCTAGTGGAAGGTTGTGGTTGGAATATGTGATTATGGCATTGTGTGATTGTGTGCTTGTATGCATATTGCTTGGATTTTATGAAAATTGTTTGGTCACTGGCCAGTTGACGTGTGTTGGTTTGGACATCCGCTGGGTTCGTCCTTCGTGAGAATGCTAGTTGGAATGTGCCATGGGGTCGACTCTGGGAGCGACACCAGGATGATCCAAACGGGGGACGTCCGCCGGATAGGGCTCATGAGGAGTTCCGGTTGGGTATTGCCATGGAGTCTTCTCAACCATGGGAGAGGCGCCAGGATTGTCTCGGGAGTTATATGATGGAGTCCTTGAACGTGAATCCATGCGTGGATGTTCTTGGGTTGTCTCCAGTTGGTGGGTGATATTGCATTGCTCGCATATTGTATGATGTTATATTTGCACATTGAGTGAGCCATGGGGTGGAGAAACCTCCAGGGCCCTTGGTTTACTGAGATATATTTATATATCTCACCCCGTGTTTTGGGGCATCATTTCAGGTTAGGTTGAGCCTGGAAGAGTGGAGCATGAGGTGCATATTGGAGGCACCATGATATGAGCATTGGATTGGGACATATTTTGCATATGTTTTATGCTTAGGACTTAGATCATGAACTTGTGCATATTGAAAATGCCATGCTTGTATGTTCATGACTACTTGTTAAGTCTTTCAAATTGATGTATATGTATGATTTAGAATCTATTGTATATTTGAGTGAGCATGGGACTTGTCCATTGCCACATTCACTGTATTAGAAGCCTTGATGAATATGTTGTAAAATGGACCATATTTGATGTAAATGGCCATTATACTAAAGACTTTGTAATTGATGCATAATTGAATAAAAATGCATGTTTGGAGGGCCTAGTGCCTACATTAGAGTATGTTTAAGTGTTGTGTGGAGTACTAAGGTGCTTGGGATGGATTACACAACCCTTCTTGGGCTTAAAATGCTGTAATCTGTCACTTTTACTGCATAGTAATCGATTACCCAAGCATGGTAATCGATTACCATGCAACAGGGGACGAAAATTGGCTACTGTCTTCACTGGTAATCGATTACTGAGCTTTGGTAATCGATTACCATGTGAGGTAATCGATTACCCAAAGTTGGTAATCGATTACCAGAACAGAGGATGTGAAAAATTGGCTACTGCCTCATTTTTGACAGGTGGTAATCGATTACCACCCACTGGTAATCGATTACCACAGTGTAAATTTTGAAAATTTGAGTTTTTCTAGACTAAAAGAAAGGGGTTTAACTTGATGGGTAGAACTCCACATGGTACGTGGTTTGAAACCACGCGTAGCTTATGTAAAGGGCTAGAACTTGGTAAGAAATGAAAATAAGTTGATGGGTTTAAATGAGTTGAAGAAAAAGAAAGAATAGTGGTGTTGTTAAGCTGAATGCTTCCGCGTATTGCGCTTACAATTATAGTGTTGTATTAATTGATTACGAAAAAAGGTTATTGTTATGAAAAGGAATACGATAAAAGGAAAAAGTTTGCCCGTAATTTAATTAACCCAATTTCTGTGATTGTAACTGCGCTTAATATCATAATCAATGTTAACAATACCGGTACGTAACGGGCTGTTACATTTTATGGTATCAGAGCAGTTTCTTTAGGGAACTCTGATGATTGTGTAATTGAGGTGAGTGCTGTATAGTTGTACGTAGACACTTATTGACTGCTACACATGTGATTCCTTAGTTTGGGCCTGATCAACCCATTTCTTTGTGTTCAGTGTGTGGTCAGTATAAGATGCCTTTGTGACAACCCTGGAGCACTAATGCCAGTCTTTAGGCTGAGGTGGTGGGTGCAGTGTTGACTGCCCCACGGATGGATATGTTAGTGAATAAATTTGATGTAATTGAGGACTTAGTGAGGATAAATTGTGATACTGTCATTGAGGACTTAGTGAGAATGAAGTGATATGAGGTGTATAACCATTTTGGGTAGAATGCTACCATAGTTGAATATGTGGTCTTATGGTGAGTAAGAATGATTGATTTGAGTTGATATTGGTATGAGGATGTTGGTAAGTCTTCCCAAATTGTACGGGGAGTTAGAACAATTGAGTATATGTGGAATTAGTGGTATATCTTTGATGTGGTAGGGGAATTGGAACCCCGATGAATTTGTGAAAAATTGAATATGAGTGCTTGTATGTAATATTGGATACTTAGGGTAAATTAATAAGGTTATAAGACCCTTGATGAGGGCATACACTTGGATGACTTAATATGCTTGGATGTAGAAATAAATTGAAATTTCAAATTTTGGATTGAGGATTGTGAGTAACTTAAAAGAACTATGGAAATGATGGGATGGATAATTCGATTTTGAAATAGGGACTTTAGTCCATGATGAGTTAATGTTGGCTTAATCTAAGTGAGGATATCATATGTATAAAAAGTAAAATATAAGAAATTGAGGAAATTGCCATGTATGGCGTTGGATGAAATTGATTGAAAGTATGTGAGTCCATGAATTAAGGATGGTTGGACTTGACAAATGTGAGGTGAGAAAATATAACTAAGTGTGGTGTAGTAATGGTACCAAGATGCTTCCATAATGTTGGGTAGCATTGAAATATTAATGTTGCGGCCTAATTATATGTGGATAGTAATCCTGTGATGGCTAAGTGTTGGCATGTATCTATGTATATATATATATGTATTGTGATGGCCGGGGTGCCTAAATGTATATTTGCGTGGTTATGAGTTGTAAACTCTTTGGTAAAAGAAAATTATTTTTTGGTAAAAGAACAATGATGTAAGTGAAATTCCCTATGATGGGAAATGTAGAAGAGATTGTCTCGTTGGAGTGTCATTGGACGCTCAATTTGGTATGGGATTTATGACGGAGTCCCGGGGTGCAAGTTATACCATGGCACACATGTTGGTAATAATGTGACGATTAATATTGTCCTAAGTTTCCTTGTGGATTGAATCCTAAGAGGTGTTGCTCTTGGAAGTCCCAGGCGAGCGCTGCTCGAAATTGAGAAGTATCTGGTGGTCCTGATGCGCAGAATGCATGGACTAGTATGGAAATGCACTCTTGGTGTCATAGTGAAATATTGAGAGAAAAGTGATTTCAGTTTAATGAGGTGGATCTCCTACAGTGTTGAGCATGGTTGCTATAAGTCATGATGGACAACGAATTAGAACTGTACCAAATATGGGTACTAATGAGAATTGAAAATTTGGTGTCAAAGAATGAGAAATATGTTGGAATCTTGTGGTGATGACTGTTTTATGGACTAAGACTAATGACTAGTCAAGTGAAATGAGTATGTTGTCGAGAAAAGAACCATATTGGAAGGTTATAGTGAATGGTGCAATAGTAAGATAGAACTAGTATATCATTATGTATCTATATAAGAATCTGTTTGCCGTTATATACGGATTTGATGTGAATGTGTTTATCTGTGTGGCTATCTCCGTATGGATTATGTTCCCGGAGATGATTACTATGTTATATAAGTAATGTAGTGTGAGGTAGAACCTTGAGTTAGAGGGACTGTTAGTACAGTCGTTTGCATGTTACCACTTCTTGCGTGAATTATAAGGACAGAATCTCTGATTGGTGGGGCATTGCACCTGGGGCCCTTAGGACAGCAAGAGCTCGAGGGGTTAAACCTAAGGATGTTCTTACCCATTGCATTAGAGGACTATATCTTGTGAGGAACACAAGAGGTGAATTTGGATAACTGTAAGTCAACAGTAATATGCCAGATATGATGAAAAATGTGTAGTGCCATGAGATGGTAATTTGGATTATGAATTGAGCACTCGGAGATGCGCATGAGTGTATACCAAGTGTGGTAGTATGGAATTATGGTTTTACGGAAAGTGTGAAATAAATTATTGGATTGTCACCCTATGTGAAGGGAATGGAAGAATTGGTTAGTATTGATGGATTGAGTCAAAGTTTTATGGAAAGGCTTATGATGGTGAGATGCTAAGCTAAGTTGGTGGCCGAGTAGGCCAAAGATGTAATAAGTGATAACTTGTGATATAGTCAAGTAAGAAAGTGTGGTACTGATTGTTAAACAGAATGGTATTTGGTGAAATAAAAGGTTGTATCTTTACCCTGGTGGTAGAGTCACTGATGAAGTGGTATGGGTGCAATTATAGTGAGAGATGTGTTGAAAATACACAATGTTGAGGTTGTTGTTGACTAGGTACCCAGATATATGGTTGAGTGTGCTAGTAGTACTGTGAATAGTCCGAGATACTTGTGTAACAACCGATATGAAATTACGAAAGTAATGATAATGATGGACTTAGTTCTTTATGGTATGACAAACAGGCTTTGAAAATCCCTATGTAATGGGACAGTTACGAGAGAGATGATATGTGACCGTGGAAATGATTCTTACTAATTGAACGAAATGATGATGAAGGTGAGGTGTATAGGATGAAATACATGTGGAATTGATAACATGAGTATGGAACGGTAATTAAAGAAAAATTGTTAGTGGAGATCTTAGGCATTGTTGCCTTAATGTGAGGAATCCATGATGAACTAGGTGTTAAGTTTTGAGATGATTAATTGAAATGGTAAGTATGATTTAATGTATGAAAATTAATGAGAGAACTTGTGATGGAAGGCTTTGAATTGGCTGATGTAACGTATAAAGTGAAACGTGTGGTCCATTGGATACCAGTTAAATGTCTTGAGGAAGTGATTCGCCGTTGTGTTTTGGCGAAAGTTGGTAAACCAGTAGGGTTGGATTCAAACGTTGAGCACAAAGATGGTGCTT
>JAVKPL010012470.1:0-59702 GCA_032173675.1 Gastrolobium villosum | reverse complement strand
CTAGCTTAAAAAAAGAGGATTGATACTAGGTTTGACATTCTCAAATGAGTTAATCTCTAGAGATGAAGGTCTTCACTATGATTGTGTTTGCCTTCTGTACAGGTAGTGTTGACTTTTTTTATTCACCATTAGAAATAGAACGATGATGAATGGATGTACATGAATATATTCTCATATTTGTTTTGGAGAATTAGTAAGATTTTTTTGGGGGGGGGGTAAATGATTGGGGGGGGGGGGGTTATTGTCTGCACCTTGTTATGGAAACAACTAGATTTTGAGCGGGTTCATAACCTTGTATATAAAGGTTGATTTAAACTTTCTTTACAAAAAAAATATTTCTCAAGTCATTTGGGATATATTTATCACTGGTCACCCCAAAACTATGTTGTTTTATTTATTTATTTTTTTATATTAATTGATTTACCTTTAAATGTTTATGATTCCCTTTTTCTTTCTCTTCCTTTATCATCGTTAGTCCATCTTTGTACGGTTATGATTTAGTGGCCGAAGATAAAGTATCTCAAGTGACTTGAGAAATGATAAGCTCTACATACACATATATATATGGGTTTGTCACATGTACAGTAACTACACCTAAGGATTGATGTAGTTGCATTATGGACGCGAATAGTACATGATGTATTTTCTCTATCTTCACAAATTTAACTATATACTATGGGTATTATATGATTTTTTTGTCTATATTCAAAAATAGTTATAATATTTTTGAAAAGAGAAAAAAATCATGTAATATCCATAATATATATATATATAGCAGGAAAATAGATGCCAAGATCCTTTCCATTAAAAGGGGGGGGGGGGGGGGGGGGCTTTTACCAAAAAAAAAAAAAAAAGGGGGGGGGGGGGGGGGGGGGGGAATTATTCTTATTGCTTCTGTTGTAAAAATACCACTTTCTATAAGAGTAACAATTAACTAAAGTTTCGGTAACTAGAAATTAATTTGATCCACGCACTTCTAATATGAAGCATCGACACTTCAAAAATCCTGACGTATCGTGTCTGATATTTTTCGACACTCTTTGACACTCCGACACTCCAACACGCGTTGTAGAAACTCAAGAAAAGATTAAAAGGTTGCG
Organism: Gastrolobium villosum; assembly: GCA_032173675.1. Taxonomy (NCBI): domain Eukaryota; kingdom Viridiplantae; phylum Streptophyta; class Magnoliopsida; order Fabales; family Fabaceae; genus Gastrolobium; species Gastrolobium villosum. The sequence continues at coordinate 58,602 of JAVKPL010012470.1, read as the reverse complement.
TTGTGTTGTATTTTTAGTTCTAACTATTAGATTTGTTGGATTACTATTACCATTTTATTGAATTTAATATAAATATTTGTGATATCCTATATTTCTTTGCAAAATTAATGAATATTATAAGTTTAATTTCAATTTTTTTGCTAAATTATTGAATATTATATATAATATACACTACATAAATTAAAAATATTATTTTTACCATAAAAAACAAAATATTATTTAATATCAAAACGTGTCTTGCTGTGTTGAAATTTAATATTTTTTAGAATTAACATGTCGAAATATCATGTCATGTCGTATCGTATCACGTATCCCGTATCAATATGGTAGCTGAGCTACTTCAATACTACCACATGACCCTGTTCGATCTTGATGGCTTAAGCAGTTAAGCTTATCCACTCTTCTCATCCGAAGGCCAAATTGTCACGTTTCCCCGGCTGAGTGGCACACCCACGCTTGACTTGGTCATCCTTTGTACATTTTTCTAGTGATTGAAGTAATTAAATTTGTCCACATGCATTAGTGGACGATTGGAAAAGGCACTCAAATACGGTTGTAATGTGAATGTGACGTTTTTTAACCCATTCTCAGTCCCTAGTATATTGCATGCTTAGATTGTGGCGGCTAAAATAGATGACATGACTGAGGGTAAGGGGCAACGCTCGAGTGCTTTTAGATACGAGAAATATTTGTCTCATGTTATGAGAAAATTCTTAAGTCATGTTATAGAAATAAAATTATAAGTGGGACTCATAGGTAAAAGGAGAGAGAAAAAAAATGGTGGGACCCAATTCTTTTTTATGTGTATAAGAGAGTTATTTATTATATGTAAAATGAGATACATATAACCCTTTAGATATACTGCATGTTTAAGGACCGTAGAATGCGTAACAATGGCGGAGTCATTATTTTTTAGGACGAAATTATATGTATTACAAAATTTATAATAAAAATTATATAATTAAATAGAAATACTCGTGGTATATAAATTATGAGTTTATCATCTATCATTTAACATGACCACAAAGAATTTCCTAGACATATAACATTTTGTGGGGCCTGCAGCAAAAAAAAAAAACTTCAACACGCAAAACGAATCTCTATAACATAACAACACAATCATTTTTCCTATAATATAACTCTTATAAAACCTATAAATTATATAGTATGAATCACAATGACAATATAAATAAAATAGAATTTGATGTTTCTGCTTTTGCTATATAATTTTTTTTCTGTCACCCTCACATAAAAATGAGTGGATTCCACTAAAATGTTATCTCTCTTCTTTTTACAATAGAACACACTCACTTTTTTGTGAATGTAGCAGGAAAAAGATTTATGAAACAAAAGCAAAATTATTTTTTTCATAAAATTACTCAAATAAATTTCATTGGCTACAAAACAAAATATTTTTATTATTATATATTGATATTTAGATAAATATTAAATATTCTTGGGATTGATTAGAAAATAAAATAAATTTTATGATGTTTAAATTTACTTTGTATCCTCTTTTCAAATCCTAATTTAATTTTCTTATCTTATTTATTATATATTAATAATTTGATAGATATCAAATCTATTTGAGATTGATTAGAAAACAAAATCAATTTTATCACGTTTAAGTATACTTTTATGCAATTTTTAAATTCTAATTCAATTATTGTTATCTTATATATTGATATTTAAGTAGATATCAAATATCTTTGACATTAACTAAAAAATAAAACTACCTTCGTTATGTTTAAATTTAATTTTTATAAGTTTACTTTTTCTATATCTTTTATTTATCTTTCTTAAATTAATTCAAATAATATTATCTTTTAAAAAAATTAAAGAAAAATATAGTAAATAATTCTTTTTTTATATTAGTGAAATTGAACTTATAACTTAATACAACTTACTCAAAACCTCTTACCACTAGATCAATCACAACAACTTATAATAAATAATTCTTGTAACAAGAAGAGTAGTAATGTTAAGCATAAATGCTTAAACACTATATAGGTAGAGTAAAGTGTGTGTCATTTTAAAGGATATAAAATTGTGTCATTTTAAGAGAGAAAGAAAAAGATAAATAAAGGAGAAAGAGAGTTGATAAAAGAAATACAGATATGGATCTCACCTTTTTGTGAGAATGAAATGATATAAATTGTGATATTTAAAGTGATAAACACTTTCCCATATAAAAATCGCTTTGGCTCCACCAGTAAGATGTAGTGATAAAGAACATTAATAGCAAGAACAACGGAAGATCCAAACAAAGTTATGAATAGGACCGGACCGGCGGCTAAAGGTTCGGTTCACTAAATAGAATTTGATATTTGGTGAACTGGTATCTTGATAATGCGTACCTGAATTTTCTAGTAGGACCACCACAAAATAGTATGATTTGTGTATGTAATTTTTTTGGTGAAGGATTGATTTTTTTTTTTTTTGGTGAAGGATTGATTTGTGTATCAATGCTCCTCTCACATGTAAGGGACAAAAAAGAAAAATAAAAGAAAAAACAGGGATAAAATAGTTAAAAAAAAATTCTGATTGAGAGTAGGACCACCACAAAATAGTATGTGCCGGGATCATAAAAAAATTTTCCGTGACAAACAACTCTACCTAAACAAATTTCTGACTCTTTACTAAAAAAAACTGAAACAAGGTCATTATTCATTAATCTAAAAAAAATGGTTTTTAACTTTTTTTTTTAGTGTAGCAGTTACATGGACTGGTCCATATGCTTTAGCACTTTTGATCACTTAATCTAGTGGTGTGCATGGAGCAGTTCATAATCAATTTTAACAAAAATCGAATCGAACCGATTTTAAATAATTTGGTTTTCAAAACGAATCGAATTTTTTCTTTTAAAACCAATTTTTAGTTTAGACTTGTTTGATACCGGTGACAAAACCGATTTATGGTTTATAACCTGTTTTAATTCAAAATTGCCATAAACCGGTTATCAAGTTCAAAATTGGTTTTTAACAAATTCAAAATCGGTTTTTGATGGATTGTGCTATTTTTATAAGTAGTCGTTTGTTTCTTCCGGTTATAGATAGTTGACCAACTATTTCTTACAAGAATCTTCATTGTTTTGGAATTCTCCGGACGAAATGATTCTTATAGAAATTGTTTCGCATTGTTTTCAGAGTGATTGGTAGAAGAACAGTTGAATCATTTAAAAGTTATAAAAAAAAATCGCTCTTCATTCTCTCAAGGTTTATGTTACTAAAAGTTTTGTTGAACTGATGGAAGAAGGTATGGGTAGGGATGTTCAAATATCCAAAAGAACTAAACCAATGCATAACCAAACTGCTCCACATTTTAAAAATCGGTTTCATATGAAACTGTATTTTATTTTTATAAACTGGTTATTTACCAAACCATAAAAATAATTGGTTATCCATAACCAAACTATTCTATAATTAAAGAACAAATAAGTAATTTCATTGTGAGTTGTCCTTTTAACGGTGCTCTCAAAGACGTTAAGTCAATTGATTAATTTCTTTTTTCTTTTCGTTATGATTTTTTAACTTCATCTTTATCATTTCAAAGCCTTCGCCTTCTCAAGTTATGAGTTTGCTTTGAGGCTTGTATGTGATTTTTTTTTTGGAAATAAAAGTTGTTATGTTACGTAAGAAGTGTTTTATTAGGATACGACCTTTCGATTTATATGCAATTTTTTTTAAAATAAATATTTTCTACTTGAGTTGCTTATTTTTTGCTAGTTTATTGTTTGTTTGAGTTAATTGACTAATATAATAGGCATGATAAAAGATAATACTTATTTATTCTTTAATTGTAAAGCAATTTGGTTATGGATAACCAATTATTTTTATGGTTTGGTAAATAACCAGTTTATAAAATAAAATGTAATTTTATATGAAATCGATTTTAAAAAATAACTTATTTTTAAAATATAGAACAATTTGATTATGGATTGGTTTTATTCTTTTGGACATTTTTAACTGTTATATATGTCCCAAAGTAAAACTATATGGTAATATTATGTGTCAATTGATTTAATTAATAAAAAAGGGCATTATGGTAATTTTGGCTATTAAAGGGAAGTTACTTAAAGTGTAACTGCTGATAGGTGCAGTTACATAAAAGTTATATGGTCAGTTTCTGTGAAGGGGTACAAAAAGGTTCCTTCTGAGTCTGCCCAGAAAGGTTGTATCAAATCCCTATCAAAGAAGATACAAGAACGGTGAAAGGGTTAAGGCTTAGAGAAAGTATTCCACCATCAAAGTTCTTCCGCACTAATGGAGAAAGGTACACTTTATGTGAAAACCATGAATTCTAAAGATCCCCTTTCATGTTCTTGAATGTTTATTGTTGAACATGAATTAATGATTAAATGCTTACATGTGGTATCAAAGCCAGGTTTAAGAATTTATGTTTTTTCCATGTATGATTATGATGGATTCTTGATTTTGACAAATTAGGGTTTCTAAAATTTATGTTTTTTCCCAAATGATTTTTTATGCACGTCGTTTTTCCCAAATGATTGTCAATATTACGGTTTTCGAATAATCATCAATGAATTGTCAATGAATTGAATGTGAATACAATTGAATACATTTGGTTTCTCGATAATCGTGAGCAATTGAATACGTTTGTAATTTTTACAATTGAATTTGTTTGTTAGATTTTTTGGAAATGAATTTGTGAAAGTTTTTTTTTTACAATGAATGCGTTACAGTCAAAGCAATTGAACGCGTTACAGTTTTTACAATGAAAGTTCACGTTTGTAATTTCGAATTGCATATTACAGTATCACAATTCGTTTTGTCATTTTGTGACTTGTGAATTATAAAGTTAATTTGCAATTCTCGGTTTCTGTGTCCATGGAGAAAGGGACGTTGCAAATACACATGTAAATGTGTATTCTGAAAATTGAATAATTATGTAATATTTACAGTTTTAAATTGAATGATTATGTGATGTGATTGGATTAAAATTAAATGTGAAAAATTTAATCCTATTATTGTTTATGAAATTAAAGTTTTGAAATTAATTATGATAGATTTGTTAGTCACCAAAGTGGCCAAATCTTGAAGAGTTGTTTTAATTTCAAATATTATGATTTTATTTCAATTACCATGACTGTGATGCTATGAATAGTATGATATAATTTTCTGGTTGTGGTATATTGAAGTTCATTATTATAGAACAGTTGGGGATCAACCCAAAGGTTGATTATTTGTTTTATAAAATGAACATGGATGTTGGTATTGTTGGCATATTTCCTCACATTTGGACATCCAAAGATGACAAATATTTATGATAGGGGTATGCATCATTGCCAAATTATGTGAAATTTTTATAGCATCATTATAGTTAATGTTGTATGTTAATGGATCCCCAAAGGTGAACATTGATATGCATTGAAGTTAGTATATTTGAATCTGTGAAGTATGTTAGTATGTGACATGTATGTCTCAAAGCATTAATGTTTAAATATTATTCCTTGCAGTACCTGTTGCCACACATTCCATGTTCTCAACTGTTGCAGTTTTTAATGGGCTGAACTTCTCTGAATGGAAAGAGCAAATCCAATTTTACCTTGGGGTAATGGATATGGATTTGGCTCTTAGAGAAGAGGAACCTGGTGCTATTACTCCTGAAAGCACTGAGGATGAAAGGAACCATTTTAAGAACTGGGAAAGATCCAACAGATTAAGTTTGATGTACATGAAAATGAGCATAGCAAGCAACATTAAGTCAGCTCTTCCACAAACTGAAAGTGCCATTGAAATGATGAAACTTGTGGAAGAGCGCTCCCAAACTGCTGATAAGTCTCTTGCTGGGACACTTATGAGTACACTGACCACCATGAAGTTTGATGGTTCGCGTACTATGCATGAGCATGTTATTGAAATGACAAGTATTGCGGCAAAATTAAAAGCATTGGGAATGGATGTGGATGAGAACTTCCTGGTGCAGTTCGTATTGAACTCATTACCGTCTGAGTATGGTCCTTTCCAAATGAACTATAATACCATGAAAGACAAATGGAATGTGCATGAATTGCACAGTATGTTAGTTCAGGAGGAAACCAGACTTAAGAATCAGGGAGCTCATTCCATCAATTATGTAAAGCATCAAGGAGCTGAAAAGAATAAAGGTAAGAAGCATGAGAAGAAAGGAGGAGGAGGAGGACCCCTTAAAGTTGATGAGGCCTCTTCTTCTAAAATCCACAAAAAGGAAAGTAATGCAAAGATGAGGTGCCATTTCTGTAAAAAGGAAGGGCATTTCAAAAGGGATTGCCTGAAACGTAAGGCTTGGTTCGAAAAGAAAGGTAAGCCTAGTGCTTATGTATGTTATGAATCAAACCTGGCTGAAGTTCCTTATAATACTTGGTGGATTGATTCTGGTTGTACTACTCATGTTTCTAATACAATGCAGGGATTCCTTATGACCCAAACCACAAGACCAAATGAAAAGTTTGTCTTTATGGGCAATAGAGTGAAAGTTCCGGTGGAAGCTGTTGGGACTTACCGTTTAATTCTCGACAGTGGATATCATTTGGATTTATGTGAAACTCTTTATGTACCTAGTATATCTAGAAATTTAGTTTCAATTTCCAAACTTGATGTTGCTGGATACTCTTTTAAATTTGGTAGTGGTAGTTTCAGTTTGTACAAGCACAATCATTTGATTGGTAATGGTACTTTATGTGATGGATTATATAAATTATGTCTTGATAATCTTTATGCTGAAACACTTATGACTCTGCATCATAATGTTGGTACTAAACGTACCTTAATTAATGAGTGTTCCGCTTACTTGTGGCACTTGGGACACATTTCCAAAGAAAGGATGAAAAGATTGGTAAATAATGAAATCCTTCCGGATTTAGACTTTACTGATTTAAATGTTTGTGTGGATTGTATTAAAGGAAAACAAACAAAACACACAAAGAAAGGAGCCACAAGGAGCACTCAGCTTCTTGAAATTATACACACTGATGTATGTGGTCCGTTTGATGTTAATGCCTTCAATAAAGAAAAATATTTTATCACTTTCATTGATGATTATTCACGTTATGGTTATGTCTATTTGCTACATGATAAGTCTCAAGCTGCAAATGCTTTGGAGATTTATATTAATGAAGTTGAAAGGCAATTAGACAGAAATGTGAAGATTGTCAGGTCTGATAGGGGTGGTGAATATTATGGAAGGTATGATGAAAGTGGACAACATCCGGGCCCATTTGCTAAATTTCTGGAAAAGCGTGGTATTTGTGCTCAATACACAATGCCCGGTACACCGCAACAGAATGGTGTATCTGAAAGGCGTAATAGGACCTTACTGGATATGGTTAGGAGTATGTTAAGTAATTCTTCTTTACCCGTTTCATTGTGGACTTATGCTCTAAAAACTGCCATGTATGTATTGAATAGGGTTCCTAGTAAGTCAGTTCCAAAGACTCCTTTTGAACTTTGGACTGGAAGGAAACCTAGTATAAGACACCTGCATGTTTGGGGTTGTCAGGCAGAAATTAGATACTACAATCCGCAAGAAAAGAAACTGGATGCAAGGACAATCAGTGGTTATTTCATTGGTTATCCAGAAAAATCGAAAGGGTATAGATTTTACTGTCCTTATCATACTACAAGGATTATTGAATCTGGAAATGCAAGGTTCATTGAGAATGGTGAAGTTAGTGGGAGTGAAACACCACGTAAAGTGGATATTCATGAAGTGAGAATACAAGTTCCATTGACTTGTAGCTCTAGTAAAGTTATTGTTCCTTATGCTATTGAACCAATCAATAATAATGAAGGACAAGTTAATGATCCCACTACTCATGAAGAAATCATTGTTAATGAACCGAATGAACCCATAGTAGAAGAACCACAACAGATAGCATTAAGAAGATCTCAAAGAGAAAAGAGACCTGCTATTTCTAATGATTATGTGGTATATCTACAAGAGTCTGATTTTGACATGGGTATTCAGGATGATCCAGTAACGTTTTCACAAGCCATGAATGGTGAAAATGGTGATAAGTGGTTAGATGCTATGAAAGATGAGTTGAAATCTATGGAACAGAACAAGGTTTGGGATCTTGTTGAGTTACCAGAAGGGTGCAAGAGAGTTGGTTGTAAATGGGTCTTTAAGACCAAACGTGACTCTCATGGTAACTTAGAACGTTACAAGGCCAGAATTGTTGCAAAGGGATTCACTCAGAAAGATGGCATTGACTATAAAGAAACTTTTTCACCAGTTTCAAAGAAGGATTCTTTAAGAATTATTATGGCATTGGTGGCTCATTATGATCTAGAGTTACACCAAATGGATGTGAAAACTGCCTTTCTAAATGGAAATTTAGATGAAGATGTGTACATGGACCAACCAATGGGGTTCATAGAAAAGGGTAAAGAGCACATGGTGTGCAAACTTAAGAAGTCAATATACGGACTTAAACAAGCTTCACGGCAATGGTACCTTAAGTTTAATGATACTGTTGTTTCCTTTGGATTTAAAGAAAACATTGTTGATCGATGTATATATCTGAAGATCAGTGGGAGCAAGTTTATATTATTGATTCTGTATGTTGATGATATTTTGCTGGCAACTAATGATCTTGGTCTTTTAAATGAGACTAAGAAGTTTCTCTCTAGTAACTTTGAAATGAAAGATATGGGCGAGGCAGCTTATGTGATAGGAATAGAAATATTCCGTGATAGATCACAAGGACTGTTAGGTTTGTCTCAGAAAGCATATATTAATAGAGTTCTAGAGAGATTCAGAATGGAAAACTGCTCATCATCTCCAGTTCCAATTCAGAAAGGAGATAAATTTAGTCTCATGCAATGTCCTAAAAGTGAATTGGAACGAAAAGAAATGGATGCAATTCCGTATGCATCATTAGTTGGGAGTTTAATGTATGCTCAGACTTGTACGAGACCAGATATTAGCTTTGCAGTTGGGATGTTGGGTAGATACCAAAGTAATCCCGGTATGGATCATTGGAAAGCTGCAAAGAAAGTTCTGAGATATTTGCAAGGAACTAAAGGTCACATGCTTACTTATAGAAGGTCTAACAACCTTGAAGTGATTGGATACACAGATTCAGATTTTGCAGGATGCGTAGACACAAGAAAGTCTACATGTGGTTACCTGTATCTTTTAGCTGAAGGAGCTATATCATGGAAAAGTGCGAAGCAGACTGTAATAGCTGCGTCCACTATGGAAGCTGAATTTGTGGCATGCTTTGAAGCCACAATTCAGGCTAAATGGCTACGGAACTTTATTTCAGGGCTTGAATTGGTCGACAATATTGAAAAGCCGCTGAAAATTTATTGTGATAATTCCGCAGCAGTCTTCTTTTCTAAAAACGACAAGTATTCCAAAGGTGCTAAACATATGGAATTAAAGTACTTTGCCGTTAAAGAAGAGGTTCAGAAACAAAGAGTGTCTATAGAGCATATAAGCACCGATCTTATGATAGCTGATCCCTTGACGAAGGGATTACCGCCCAAGACATTTACTGGTCATGTATGTAGAATGGGCATTATGTCAGCTAATGAATGATGACAATTATTGTTATGTATTAAGTATTGACACTCTGAGCTCATTGATGAATATATGTTTCTGTTATTGTCTTATTTTCAATTTATGAATGCATGCAAGTTTATGTAATGATATTGAAAATGTTTATGGTCCATTATGAAGACATTATTGTTGGACATAATGTGTACTTCCTATTAAAGTATCATGTTAGGAAGAAGAGTCAATATAGTAGTACATGGAAGGGATTATGCCGACTCGATAGCATACAACCGCCATGACTCTTGTTGATTTTATTTCTAATAATGAATTATGATGAGGTCAATGTACGGAACCTTAGCCTAGTAAATGCGCATTATAATGAGTGTTGATTAAATCATGAAGGGACACCTCATGACATGAGCCAAGTGGGAGAATGTAAAACTATTTGCCTCATGTGTAATATTATGTGTCAATTGATTTAATTAATAAAAAGGGCATTATGGTAATTTTGGCTATTAAAGGGAAGTTACTTAAAGTGTAACTGCTGATAGGTGCAGTTATATAAAAGTTATATGGTCAGTTTTCTGTGAAGCGTATCTGACAGAAACAAAAAGTTCCTTCTGAGTCTGCCCAGAAAGGTTGTATCCAATCCCTATCAAAGAAGATACAAGAACGGTGAAAGGGTTAAGGCTTAGAGAAAGTATTCCACCATCAAAGTTCTTCCGCACTAATGGAGAAAGGTACACTTTATGTGAAAACCATGAATTCTAAAGATCCCTTTCATGTTCTTGAAACATGAATTATTGATTAAATGCTTACACCTACGACCTTTTTTATTAAACATGTTTTTTCAAAGCTTGAATGTTTATTGTTGAACATGAATTATATTTCTCCCAGACTGCAAATTAACTTTTTTGACAGCTACGAGTATGGTTAGGGTGAACTCATTGTCATTGCAAATGTTGGTGACTCTAGTGCTATATTAGCTACAACATCAGATGATGGAAGTTTGGTACCAGTTCAGCTGACAGTAGATTTCAAGCCCAATTTACCTCGTTAGTCTTGCTCAGTCATGTGTTTCTATTATTCTATGTCTATGTCTTAATATGATATCTTAGAATATCACCGTCTGCTGATAAATTTGCAGAGGAAGCAGAGTGAATACTTGAGTGCCAAGGGCGGGTTTTCTGCTTGCACGACGAGCGCGGGGTTCATAGGGTCTGTTATCAATCTTTTTGGTTAGTTATTAATCTTAATAATTTTGTTTCTTCTATGCGTGTACGTGGAAGAACATAATATAGCCTCTTTTTTTTTGGGTTTTAGCAAACGGATTTTTTTATATTTTCAACTAGGTTATAGGAAGATTTTAATGTGAAATCAATTAAGCATCAATGCTCCTTGTAAGTCTTTGAATTTAAATTGTATATGGAATAATTGAAATACAAAATTATATATAAAATATAAATTTATATATAATTACCCGGATCATGCGGTTGAACCAGTGACCCACTGATTGAACCAATGACCCAGTGACCCAGTACCCCGACCGAGTCGATGACCGGGTCGAGTTTAATAATATTGATTAAAATAATGATTTTATTTTCTTGATTTATGAATTTTGTCATTAAAATTATAATAATTATTTTATGAATAAATGACTGAAATTTTTTCTCATAACATTAAAATAAGACTTGGGAGGAAGAGAAATCATTTTCAGTATTAATCTCTCTTTGGAATACGTGTATGAATCATAGAATGTTAAGGAAAAAACGCTTACCAAAAAAAAAAAAAGAATGTTAAGGAAAAACTTTTTTTTTTGTGAAGTGATATTTCAATAATTATTTATCTAAAATATTAATGTTTAATTAAATTATTTACTGTAAATATTAATATAATTAAATGATTTTTTTTTATGATATATGTCTTATTCCTTGGGTGAAAGACTAGATTCATAGCTCCTCCAATAACATTTTTTATGAGATCTATTAATCTCATGTTGCATGAAATAATTATCTCATGCAACAAAGTAAAATTGTGGGGTCCATTATTTTTTCAAAAAAAGAAAAAATAGTAGATCCCACTATTTTATCTCTATTATATGAGATAATTATCTCATACAATATGAGATAATTATCTCATACAATATGAGATAATTATTTTCTTTTTTTTTATACATATAAATCTGGATAAGTTATTTTTTTATGATAGCTTATTTACATTTATTGTAGAAACATTAAACCCATAAACTTTGAGATCAAAATCAATACCTCATATTTAAGGAATCTAAATTCCTCTCATTCAAATCAACACAGTTGATACATGATTATATTTTCCTGTTTATTTAAGCGGTTTTGATTTATTGGCTTGTTTTTTTCTTTAAACATATTTTATTTGCTTTATTTAGTCAATTTTTTATTTTGTTTTTTTGTTTTTGTGGTAATCTAGTCAATTTTGTTTTTACTAGTGGAATAAACTCTCTTCTTTTTAAGTTCAATAAAATATTATATCAACTCAGTAGCTGACAATATTAATTGTGTATCCTAGTGTCACCTTGAATGTACTTAGTGCCACGAGAATTTTAATATATTAGGTGTTATTTTGAATTTTGTGTAAGAATTATTTAAAATTATTTTTATCAACTTTTAAATCTTTTATACTTAATATTAATAAAAATATTTTCAAAACATAATATAATTATAAATTCCCTAATATATATATATATATAAAATAAAATTATTAGAAATGCACAAGATAAGCACACTTTAAAGTACTGAAAAAATACTTTTGGATATAATTTACCAAAAAAAAAAAAACTTTTAGATATATATTAAAAATATTATCTCTCTCAAATTGATCATAAAATACACATTTTAAAAATAAATGCTTACCACTGAATATAAATACGAAATAATTTGAATTGGGTTAGAGTACAATTTTAATTTATTAATTAATGTTAAGTTTTTGACTGTTATAATTTGTTAATTAAATCCTCAGATACTAATCAATATCTAAAATATTTCAACGGATTAATTATTTTTAAATAAAAAATTTTATTGACAATTATTAATTTGAAAAGGCATGAGCGATAGAAAAAGCTTCAAGAAGTGCCGTTGAGATTAATATAAAACTAAAAGATAAATATGAGAGAGAGACTTAGAATCAAGTTTACCGTTGGAACTTTGATATAACCGTTGGAAATCTAACTGATATAAATGTTACAAGATGTGTTTCTCTCTCTCAGCAAATCCACATATCTCTCTTCTCTCTCAACAAAGTCTGGATCTTTTAGCATTTGGGTTATCACATCTTTTCTTTCTCTGTTCATTCATTTCATTTTCATCATCATTCTTTATTGCAATTTTCATTTTAAGCTTTTTGTGTGAAGAAGAACAACAATGGCAGAAACAAAAGACACCCACATTGTTGTAATCCCAGTAGATGAAGAGCATAACAACAAGATCTCATCTTCAATATACAACAACATCATTGAGGCCATAGAGGATCACCCTTTGACGGAGATCTCAGAGAGTCCTGGTCATCTCTTGCTATTGAAGCTATGGCAGAGAGAGGAGGATCTCTTTGCTAAACGCATAGCCAGAAAAGAGACCAGAATGGACTCTATAAAATCTGAACTCTTCCAACTATGTTCTTTTTTCTTCATCTTTCATGGGTTCTTCTTAACTCTCTTGTTCACTTCTTGGGTCAGTGCCCAACAACAACACCATAGTGTTTGTAAGAAGTGGTGGGTTCCTTCCATGGTGTCCCTTTGGACTTCCCTTGTGTTTGTGTTTCTTGTTCAGGTGAAGGTTCATAGGTATTGGAAGGTTTGGGGGCAGTTGCAAAGGGAGAGGAATGATAGCAGGGCTTTGACTAGGTGCATTCAGGAGTTGAGGATGAAAGGGGCAAGCTTTGATTTGTCTAAGGAGCCTCAGAGTGTGAAGAGGATGAAGAGCTCTAGTGTTGAGATCAAATGGAAGCCACTCACTTGGTGTTCTCAGAATTTACTCACCATTTGTCTTGTTTGCTTTACAGGTTTGGCTCTTCCTGCTTCCAAGTTTGTTCTTTGCTGCTTGTCATGATGGAGCATGGATTTGGATGGATGTTGGACTCTCTCTCCATGGAGCATGGATTTGGATGGATGTTGCTGAGGGACTGGTTGTGGTAAAGTTTTCTGAGTTATCAGATCTTAGTCATTTTTTATTTCATTTTCATTTATGTTATTTGTTCATGGGTTTTGTTTTTTTTATGGTTTTTGTCTTTTGCATTTTTAGCCTCTGCCAGGGAATGAAGCATTTGTGGTCCGATAAATTAGGCAACCCTTTTGAAGTCACTATGTTACCAAGTGAACTTCTATAAGAAAAAAGGCCTCAAATTTCAATGCAAACTCCAAATTCTGCAAGGATGGGGCATGTTATACGGGACCATCTATGTTACCAACCAAAACAAATTATAAGAACCGTTGGAGTTACCTCTCGCAAATTCAATTTTCCGAGGCTAAATTATTCACAGCTGACTCCTTCTCATGGATTAACTCTGATTTCTCCTTGAAGTAGTTAACAATAACATCCTTGTCGGCTTCAAGGTTGAAGGAGTCGGCTACAAATTTCAATTCGGCCTTGGATTGCTCTAAGCTTGATCTTAGCTCTGCTGCAGAGTTGATTAAACTTTGACGCTCTTCAATTGCCTTGTCACAACCAGCACGTAAAGCGTCAAATTCAGTCTGGAGCTCTGTATACTTTTCCAGCAAAATTGAGTACGGCTTCAACAGAGATGCCGCCTTATATATATGTATATTGTGATTCACAGGTCCTCTAATGGTGTTTCTCACAAACACTCTAACACACAAAACAAGTCTCTGAATATATCTCTTTCTATATCTGTATATGCCAAGCCACTTTACAATGGTTTACATGGTGCTATTTAAAAGCATTAGCAGAAACTAATAACTAACTTAGGAAAACTAAACTCAATAAAGACTACTTCATAGAAACTCTAAACTCATTAATGTCCACTAACAAATTCCTAAGGACACACCCCTTCACCAAACGACTCTTCATTTTCTATTTTTCTTTAATTAAATAAAGTTTAAACCAACAAAACTCCCCCTTAAACTTTAATATCTCTACCGTCCTTCATTCCCATCTTCTTCTTGCATTTTTCAAACAACAACGTCGGCAGGGGCTTTGTGAAAATATCTCCAACTTGATCTCGGCTTGCAACATGAATGAGCTCCACCTTTCCTTCTCTGACTTGATCTCGGATGAAATGAAATCTGACATCAATATGTTTACTTCTTTCATGGTTGACCGGGTTCTTTGCTAACTCGATCGCAGATTTGTTGTCAACTCGGATTTCAGTTGAACCGACTTGCTCTTGCTCCAACTTGCTCAATAAATTTCTCAGCCAAATTGCATGACAAACACACCAGGAAGCAGCAACGTACTCGGCTTCGCATGTAGATAAAGTCACAATAGGTTCCTTCTTTGACACCCACGTGAATGCCGTGTTTCCCATGAAAAATACATAGCCAGCCGTGCTCTTCCTGTCATCAACATCTCCGCACCAATCACTATCCGAATATCCTGTCAGTTTGTACTTGTCCGACTTCGAGTAATGAAGTCCTTGTGAGATTGTTCCATGAACATATCTTAAAATTCTCTTTGCCGCCTTCCAATGAGTATAGCTCGGCTCTTCCATAAATCGGCTTATTATTCCAACACTCAGACACAGATCCGGTCTCGTACACGTCAAGTACCTCAGACTTCCAACTAGACTCCGATAAACACTCGGATCTACCTTTTCACCTCCATCATATCTTGAAAGTTTAACACCGGGTTCCATAGGAGTTGAAACCGGGTTGCAATTACTCATTTTAAACTTCTCTAAAATTCCTTTTGCATAGGCTTCCTGAGAGACGAAAATCCCAGTTTTGTCATGTCTGACCTCCAAACCAAGAAAATATTTCATCAGACCAAGATCCGTCATCTCGAACTCATTCATCATTTTATTCTTGAAATCTTGAATCATCTCTTCATCATTACCCAAGAAAATCAGATCATCAACATATAGAGCAACAAGTAGAGTTTTACCTCCCTTTTTCTTCACATAGAGTGCATGTTCATACGGACATTGTTCAAATCCATCTTTCTTGAAGTAATTGTCAATTCTTGTGTTCCAGGCTCTTGGGGCCTGCTTCAACCCATACAGAGCTTTCTTCAGTCTCAACACTTTTCTTTCTTGTCCTGCTTTCATGAATCCCGGAGGCTGTTCCAGATACACCTCCTCTTCGAGTACTCCATTTAAGAATGCCGACTTCACATCCATCTGATAGATCGGTCATCCGAACTGGGCTGCTTGAGAAATTAACAGCCTGATAGTCTCCATTCTTGCTACGGGTGCGAACACCTCGTCATAGTCAATGCCGGCCTTTTGTCTATACCCTTTCGCCACTAGCCGGGCTTTATATCTTTCGATCTCCCCCTTAGCATTCATTTTCTTTTTATACACCCATTTCACACCAATGGGCCGACTTCCTTTGGGTAGCTCGGCTAACTCCCACGTCTTGTTCTTTTCTATTGCTTTAATTTCCTCTTCCATGGCTGATTGCCATTTCACATTTCGAATTGCTTCTTCAAAACTCACTTCCTCAGAGTCTGCTAACAAACATACCAGGTGTGCTTCACTAGTGGAATCATACAGATCTTGTAGACTCCTCATCCTTGGTTGTCTCAACTCTTCTTCACCATCAGAAACTTCAGGATTTGCAGGGATATAGGTCGAAGGTTGTTTGACCTCAATTGATCTATTTCCGGGATCCACATTGGATGGACTGTTCCAGTCCCAAGCATCTTCTTCATTCACTTTCACATCTCGGCTAACCAGCACTTTTTTACTAACGGGATCCAACATCTTGTATCCCTTCGTCTTCTCATCATAACCAATAAACACAAATTTTTTACTCTTATCATCTAGTTTTGTCCTCAACTGATCCGGTATGTGTGCATAAGCAACACTCCCAAAAACTCTAAAATGACCCACTGAGGGCTTCAATCCGCTCCATGCTTCTTGTGGAGTCTTGTCATTCAAATTTGAATGTGCACATCTGTTCTGCACATACACTGCACATTGTACAGCTTCTCCCCAGAACTCTTTTGGCATGTTTTTCGTTTTTAACATAGATCGGACCATATCCAGGATAGTCCGGTTCTTTCTTTCAGCTACTCCATTCTGCTGGGGCGAGTATGGTGCGGTCAAGAACCGCCTTATTCCATGTTCTTCACAGTACTTCTTGAAAGCTGTTGACGCGTACTCCCCACCTCGGTCTGAACGGACCGACTTGATGTACCTCCCAGTACCATTTTCTATCATTACTTTAAAGTTCCTAAATGCCTCTAGCACCTCGGATTTTTCCTTCAGAAAATACACCCAAGTCTTCCGACTAAAATCATCAATAAACGTGACAAAATACTTCTTGCCACTGAATGACCCTGGAGTAATTGGTCCACACAGGTCGGTATGAATTAATTCCAGAGGCTGCCTAGCTCGGTATCTCGCCATCCTCTGGAATGGGCTCCTCGCATGTTTTCCCAATACGCAGTCTTCACAAAAATTTCCTTCAGAGTTAAGCTTTGGCAGTCCCACCACCATATTTTTCTTCATCATCTCGGTCAGACCACCATAATGAAGGTGTCCAAACCGTCGATGCCACAATGATATTTTATCTTCTACCTCGGCTTGCAGACAGCCGACCTCCATACTCCTCAGATTCAGTTTGTACATTCTATTTTTCTCCATCTGAACTCGGGCTATCAGACGCCCTTGTTTGTCTTTCAACAACAGAACTCGGTCAGTCATTAGAACCGAGTAGCCTTTCTCCATCAATTGTCCAATGCTCAGAATATTGCTTTTGAGCTCAGGCACGTAATATACGTCCCGAATTGTACCAATTCGTCCATCTCTTTGCAAGAAACAGATTGTACCTCGGCCTTTTACATCAATTTTGGACGCGTCTCCAAAAGAGACATGTCCAGCTTCCACCGTTCTCAATTCTTTGAACAAATGTTTGTAACCACACATGTGATTACTGGCACCAGTATCCAGGTACCACTCCGACTCAACCTTCGAGTTAGTTTCACCATGTGCTAACATCAGAACTCCATCTTTCATTTCTCCTTCTGCAGTGAAGTTTGAAGCTTCATCAATTCTTCTTTCATCTCGGCAGTCCTTAGCGAAATGCCCAACTCGGCCACAGTTATAACACTTGTCCGAGTTGCAATTTCTTGAATAATGTCCATACTTTCCACATTTGTAACATTCCACGTTTGATTGGTTTGTCCATTGGCCTCTTCCACCTCGACCACGTCCTCTACCTCTCCAATTTTGCTGACTCGTCTCAGCTCTTTCTTCGTGTTTCACTTCCTGACCTCGGCCACGACCTTCTCGGCCATTTCCACGTCCACGTCCACGTCCACGACCACGAGCTCTACCTCGGACATTCTGAGAGTAGAGTGTCTTTTCATCCTTGATATTTGCTTTTGACTGAAGTGCTTGCTCCAGTGTCTCTTCTTTCTTCTTTTTCTTGCGCTGTTCATGTGCCTCAAGGGAACCTGCTAGCTCTTCAACAGAAAGCGTAGCTAAGTCCTTAGACTCTTCAATTGCACATACCACGTTCTCGAAATCGTCTGTCAACGACCTTAGAATTTTTTCAACGATTCTGGAGTCGGTCAGCACCTCTCCATTTCGTTTCAACTGGTTCACCACGGTTTGAACCCGGATGATGAAGTCCGACACTCCTTCGGTTTCCTTCATCTTCATCCCCTCCAACTCTCCTCTTAGAGTTTGAAGTCGGACCTGCTTTACACGGTCCGCGCCTTTGTAAGTTGTCTCCAATATATCCCAGGCTTCCTTTGCCGTCGTCGCATCTCCAATTTTTTCAAGACCACCGCTTCCTTCAACAGCTTGAAACATCATAAATAGTGTCGCTGCATCCTTTGATCTCGACACACTCAATTGCTTGAGTTGATTTGCTGAATATCCTTCCGTTGTATCAGGTTCTACGAACCCATTTTGCACCAACCCCCAACTGTCATAAGCTCGTAGAAGGGCCTTCATTTGGATACTCCAGTTTTCATAGTTCACCTTTGTCAGGCGGGGCACTGGCAGACTATTACTCATATTTTCCATTGGCTCAAGCTTTGATACCAATTTGTGATTCACAGGTCCTCTAATGGTGTTTCTCACAAACACTCTAACACACAAAACAAGTCTTTGAATATACCTCTTTCTATATCTGTATATGCCAAGCCACTTTACAATGGTTTACATGGTGCTATTTAAAAGCATTAGCAGAAACTAATAACTAACTTAGGAAAACTAAACTCAATAAAGACTACTTCATAGAAACTCTAAACTCATTAATGTCCACTAACAAATTCCTAAGGACACACCCCTTCACCAAACGACTCTTCATTTTCTATTTTTCTTTAATTAAATAAAGTTTAAACCAACATATATTGCTCGGGTTTTTGGAGTTCCTCCATTTCGGTTTTGGACATGACCCCTTTACCGAAGAAAAAAGGAGAAGGGTGGGTTACACCACGCAGTTTAGTGGCAACACCAGATTCCCATAGAGCCCCTCTCCTTAATCCGGTTGGCAGAGATGGTATAATTGTTCCTCGATCTACTGATACCATTGCTCTTGTAATCCCACCTGGGATATCTGTTTGGGGAGCAGGTTGGTATTGGACCCCAAACTCACAAGATCCTCTGTGAGATCCATAACTGATATGGTGGCGGCAGAGGTGGTGGCAGCAGAGGTCTTTTGCCTTTTGGTCGTCTGTTTAGAACGGGAGGCAGATTTCTTTTTTAAAGCCAATATGTAGTCTGGTTCAGCCATCGATGAAAGAACAACAAATCAGAATGTAATTAATATTGAATGTACCTTGGATAAAGCATGCGACACCAAAGAAAAATATACTAAATACAACATACTGGAGGGTTGGTCCGGACTAGCCTAGGCCCTAGCTATCCTAGCTATAAGAGAAGCAGTGCTAACATTGGGAATTCACATGGTCTAATAGAGCATTGACATTGACCTTATCTTCCTTAAACAACTTCAATTAAATTCGGTTGAACTAAGCATATGATGCTCTTGGGCCCAGTAAAGTCAAAATCGTCCTTCAGAGACAAACCACATTTGTTTCCGGACTTCAGCAATTACTTTAAAAAATAAGTCCTTAAAGACCATGGATACTGCTCCACCCTTTTAATTCAGGTGCCTCAGAACCGGTCTGTGGTGTATATATGTTAAAAAAATAAAGGAAAAGGGGCACAGTGCAAGGTAGCTTAAAGGATGAACATAATTGCTCGAAAATAACAATGTAGGCCCATCCATTGGGATGAGTTTAGGTAGGAGCGAGACAAAGATGGTTCATGAGCTGCATCTGAAAATCTGAAAAGGGAAATCGGATGCCAATTTTGGTTATCAAATCTCGATAAAAGAAAAATGAAGGCGGCTCTTCAGGGTTTCTTCTTGAATAGACAAGTTCATCCTCCACGGGTCGAAAAACGTTGAAACAATCAGGTTATCAATGGGAAGCCCGGATACATCTTTAGTTTTTATATCGGACGTGAAGCTCAAAACTTCTCGGGTTACCTTGGGAAATTAATTTATTAAGTCACAGCTGCGGAGGACTAATCCTTGTTTAGCAGGGGTTGCATTGGCATTTGATCCCTGATTGGTGGAAATTAGCCCAGTTTCTAATTTTGCAGAAGGTGACTCCATAAATACCTAGAACAACAAGATAGGAAGATTAAAACAAGAAATGCACGTACCTAAACCAAATAAATTACTACGGGAAGGGATTGAAGAGTCATCCGAGATAGCCAAGGGAAGTTTGGGATCCACATGTGGTTAATAAGTGCAACTACCTAGGACTTGAAATGATAATTGTTTGGGATGCATTGGTTTTGGATTGATATGAAGAAAGGATGTAGGTTAGAGGAGTTGAAGAGAATGGTTTGCCTAAACTCAAAGAAGCACTGGTTTTGCCGACTTCTGCTGTAGCTCCTAAACTACCATTGCCACTTTGACCATGTCCTCGGTTAGGAAGACAAGATGATGTTCTCTTACCTCCACCTCCTCGGTATCCCCCTAATAATGCTGCTTGTTTTTCTTCTTCGGTCCAAGGTTTCCCAAAAATCCAAAACGTCGGACCTGGACGGAGGCTCTGGATAAATCTCTTATCTTCTTCATCAATCTCATCACTTCGGCCAAAATCACGACGGCAAATTGGTTTTCGCCGTCCACTGAAACTTCCCCCACTCATACTAAGAAACGGGTTCATAAGGGAGGAGTAAGAATGGGTGACTTGGAAAACCCATATTAAACATGTTCACAAGTCCAGTGACTAACAGCGAAAGTAAAGAAAGAAAAAGGCATGCATACCCAAAAAGCGCAATGCAAAAGAAGTATTCATAGGCAACTCAACAGTGGAATCGTAAAGCAACATCTGAAAAATGCACTGGGATTCATAATGGGGAGGAATACCTGGTAGAAAAGATGAAGAAAGGGATGAAGAATCAAGTAAATCCTCAGCAGCGAGAATGACAACCGACAAAAATACAGAGTAGCAGAAACGTCAGCGCAAACAAATGTAAACAAGGGTGCAGAATGAAACGTGAAGGTGATAAAAAAGAAGGAATAAATCAAACAACTAAAACCCGCGAAGTGAAAAGGCAAGGGTATCTTGGTAATATCATATAGCAGACAAGACAGTTGGGGGACATCTTAACAGCTTGTATTAAATGCATACGGCGTGGAAGGGATAACGACGCATGTCAGACCTATAAAAAAATGCCACGTAGAAAGCAATTATCATTGCTTGGAAGAAATAACACCTCGCACAACAAATTGAACTTGATAAGCAGGGATATGAAGAGTTGATACTGTTAAAGGAGTTAAGTAGGGGTAATATCAATACCTCGGTCACGAAGGATACAAAATCCAAATATGGATCATACAATATCCCCAAGCCTTGTTCTATAATTGTGTGAACTCGGTTCAAGCTGCTTTTACACCTCAGTTCAGTCTGCATCTCGGGTCAACTGAGTCCAACCCTATGCCTTGGTTCTATAATTGTGTGAACTCGATTCAAGCTGCTTTTATGCCTCGATTCAGGCTGCATCCCAGGTCAACATAGTCCAAATATGGATCATATTGAACTCATAATGAAGCATATAAAAGCAGAAACAAAGCCCATCAACCAGCAAAGTCAAAGAAAAGACTGGGCTAAAAGAGTTTTTATTCCTGAACCAAGCCAAAGCAAAAAGCCAGGCAAGGAAATTTATTTGCAAAATGCATGCATCCCGGTAGCTTGGACAACCATGCATCCCGGTAGGTTGGACAACCATGCTACCGGACTGGGGGCAACTGTTATGGATCTACATAAGGCTCATATGCCTAAAAGGCCAATAAAGGACAGACACTTGACATCTATATAAGAAGACAACTGGGCTCATGAAGCAAAGGGTCCAGATTGTTCAAACCCTAAAGATAAACTCTATAAATAAGAGGTAAATACCACAGTTATGAACTAATCTCTCTCTCTTACTATTATGTTGTCAATATGCGCACACACACACCATCCCATTGGGTCTTATAATTCTGTACGGTGATTCGCTACCCCCAATGTATCTATAATTCATAGATACTTCGAGAGAGCACAAAATCTCACATTGATCTACTAGCCCTGGGCTAGACATCTTTGTCATATAGACAAAATAAACTCAAAATGACGTCATTTTAGAAGTGAATGTAGATAACTTATTAACTTATATGCATTCACTATAAGAACATTAAAGCCTTTCAATTAAAAACAGAGTTTATTTTCCCTTTACAAGCTGAGCTTTGGGTGTTGCTCAATGGTTTTAGCCTTTGTTTGGAATTTCGGATGGAAGAAGATAATGTTGGAATCAGATTGTTTACAAGCTCTTAACCTTCTTACCAATGTTGGTAATGATACTCGTGAGCTTTCTTTCTTAACAAGGATTGAATTGTGTTGTTGTCCATACTCCTAGGAGTTGCAACAAGTGTGCTGACTGGATTGCAAAAAATACTTTGTATGATCCGCCTGGCCTCTGTTCTCTTTCGTCTCCTCAAAGGGAGCTTATTAATATGCTAGCTACTGATATTTTAGATTCAGGATTGGAGGATGCTGCTATCAGCTAAAGTATTAGTCCTCTAGTTTCCTTAGTTTCCCTGTTTCTATTTTAGGTTCCTTCTGTTTAAGTGTCGTTCTGCTTTTGTTTTGTTTTGCTGTATTTTGTTGTCTTGTTTGTTTGTGGGGCTTTGCCCCTCTTATGTATCAAAAAAAAAAAAAAAGTCTACGAAAGATATTTTGCCAAATAACATTTTAGATTGAATTTTAATAAAAAAAAAATTAAACTAAAAAATTTATATAATCACAAAAAACTTTTAGCTTTATTTTTTAAACTCTTATTTTTAACTTTGACTTAAAAATAACTTTTGCCAAAACAAAAGTCAAACACGCTCAAGATAAAATGGATATTATATAAGCTTTAATGAAAATAAAAAGATAATTTACGTTTTCATAAAATACAAACCAACACAGATGATCAAGAGTTACGATTCACGTGAGACGCGTCTGGTCATGGATTCAAATTTGAATTATTCAATCTTTTTTTTCTTCACTTAAGCTCAATTAATTCATAAAATGCAAATACTAAAATAATATCCATAAAATGCAAATACTAAAATAATATAAAAAACAGGAAAAAAAATATGTTACAAATAAATTGTAGTGATCTATCAAATGGTTAATAAGAAGTGTGAATAGAGTAGCTGTAGAAGTATTACTATTGTTTAAATGTTTTTTGGGCAGCTAAGCTCTTTCTTTCACACAAAAATAAATAAAGTGTGAATACAAGATAGTGTAAATATTCTTAGTCTAAAATAGGCTCATTCAAGGTATCTTATTTGCGTTTTACTCTTTAAATCACGCCATCTGGATAATAGAATTGATAGAAAATAAATAAATAAATCTTAGTTACCTATCTTATTCTAAGGTCCCAATCGCCCCTTGCAATGTGCAGGTGTAACTTTCTCAATATTTATTTATTTATTTGGTTCATATAATTTTTATTTCTTACTTTTTTACATAGTCCGATTATGTTATCTCATAGGAAATTTATTATTTTTAAATTTTTTTTTATTTCCAGGAGAAGAAAAAACTCATTTGATAAGGCCATTTTGTGAAAAAATAAAAATTATAACTATTTTTTTATTTATAAAATCAAATTTAGAGAACATATCAAAGTTATTTTTATTTTATATTTTAATTTTTAACTTTCAAAATAAAAAATACAGAAAATACTTGTTTCCATGATTCTTCTATAAAATAGTTTTAAGAGGAAAAAAAAACACAATCAAACATACATTTACATTTGTTTTGGTTTTTTTTTTTTTTTTTGTCAAACTTTTTGTTGGATTTAGTTTGTTTTAATTGTAAATCTCACTTATTTTGTTTTTGGCTCAATTACTTGTTCACTCGGCTTGTTGTAAATCTCCTTTATGTTTTTTTAGTTGAATCTATAGGGATTTTCATCCTTTTACCTCTCATTAATTATTTAATAATTATTTTACTCATCACTCAAAATTATCTATCAATCTGCTTCTCTTTAGTCGATTAAGTCAAAATTTTAATCGATTAAATAGTCACAATAGACAAAAATCGTTGACTTGTACATTTAGTCGATTAAATCTCCTTATTTAATCGATTAAATTTCTCATACATAAGGTTATTCTTCTGATAAAGAGGAAGATTTAATCGATTAGGTTGAAGATTTAATCGATTAAATCTTCATTTAACCATTTAATCGATTAAATATTTAATTTAATCGATTAAAGAGGGGCATATTAATAGATAATTTGTAATCAAGGGTAAAATAATTATTAAATAATTAATGAGGGGTAAAATAGTGAAAAAGTCTGAATTCGTAAGTTACTCGGAATTATTTGACACTTGACGGCGTACGTTTCTTTTCTCTATTTTCTTTTAATAATTTAAAGCGGTTATTTTATGGCAAAAACATTTATTTTTGTTTCAAGACCTTCAGAACTGGATAGTGCTTTTAGAATATGCTAGACCTTAATAAATATCAATTATATATTTAGAGGAGGTTATCTTTACAATCAATTTTTATTTACAATCTCTTATAACCATATTTTAACTGTTGATTTTCGCCGATCAATGATTATTATTTATTGCGAATTAATAATTAGTTAATATATTTAATTTATGAAAATAATAACCGTTGATCGACGAAAATCAACAATTAAAATTATGGTTGTAAAAGATTGTAAATAAAAATATGTGTAAGTATAATCTTCCTAATATATTTGATGGCCTTGACTCCAACATTTAGATTAATTCCGAATGAATTTTTTCATATTTTAATTTAATGTGATCATAAAAATATCAATTATATATATATATATATATATATATATATATATATAATTGAGAAAAGTTATAGTTACAATCTATTTTCGTTTACGACCTTTTATAATCATGTATTGTAACTGTTGATTTCCGGCCATCAACGATTATTATTTTCACAAATTAAATTTATTAATTAATTATTAATTCACAATAAATGATAACCGCTGATTGACGGAAATCAACTGTTAAGATTATGGTTGTAAAAGGTTGTAAACAAAGATATGTGGTAAGTATAACCTTCCTATATATATATATATATATATATATATATATATATATATATATATATATATATATATATATATATATATATATATATATATATATATGGGTCAGGATCTCAATCTTGACCATTGATCCCACTTATATCTAAGGGTTCTAATTATTTTGTAATTTGAGCCATTGGATACAAGTGGATCAAGGGTCAAGATTGAGTGCTAGACTTCTAACTCTTACACCGGTGTAAGAATATCCTACCCTATATATATATATATATATATATATATATATATATATATATATATATATATATATCTAAGGTTTTTATAAGAGTTGTGTTGTAGAAAAAGTTATTGTGTTATGTTATAAAAATTCATTTTGCGTGACAGAGTTTGTTGTTTTAAACATGCGGGCCCACAAAATGTATTGCATGTAGGATACTTTTTATGGTCCTTTTAAATGATAGAATGCAAACTATATATATATATATATATATATATATATATATATATATATATATAATTTTAAAGATAATGGATTAACAATTAAAATAATGATTTTATTTTCTTGATTTATGAATTTTGTCATTAAAATTAGGGATAGGATATTGTGACACCCAAGTTATGTTACACCCATGTGACACCCAATCAATCTCACTGTTAGATCGCTTATGTTGATCTAACGGTTATATTTATTTTCATCTTTATATGGTCATGATTTCACAAATTTAATATTTTATATTTATTTCTACCTATGTATGGTTATGATTTCCCATATTTAATGCTTTCACTTTAAATTTGGGAAATCATGATCATACAAGGTAGAAATAAATATAACCGTTGGATCAACATAAGCGATCTAACGGTGAGATTGACTGGATAACTTGGGTGTCACAATATCCTATTCCTTAAAATTATAATAATTAATTTACGAATAAATGACTGAGATTTTGTCTCGTAACAATTTTTTTTTTTTTTTGATATTTTTTTCTCATAACATTAAAAGAAGACTTGGGAGGAAGAGGAATCATTTTCAGTATTAATCTCTCTTTGGCATACGTGTATGAATTATAAAATGTTAAGGAAAAACTTTTTTTTTTTGGGAAGTGATATTTCAATAATTATTTATCTGAAATAATATTTTAGTAATGTTTAATTAAATTATTTACTTTAAATATTGATATAATTAAATGACTTTTTTTTTTATGATATGTATTCGTCCCTAGGTGAAAGACTAGATTCATAGCTCCTCCAATAACATTTTTTATGGGATTTATTAATGTATGTTGCATGAGATAATTATCTCATGTAACAGAGATAAAATTATGGGGTCCGCTATTTTTTTAAAAAAAAAAAAAAATAGTGGATCTCACTAGATCCACTATTTTATCTCTGTTATATGAGATAATTATCTCATAAAATATGAGATAATTATCTCATACAATATGAGATAATTATTTCCCCCTTTTTATACATATAAATCTGGATAAGTTATTTTTTTATGATAATTTATTGTAAAAATATTAAAGACATAAACTTTGAGATCAAAATCAAGCCCTAATATTTAAGGAATCTAAATTCCTCTCATTCAAATCAACACAGTTGATACATGATTATATTTTCCTGTTTATTTACGCGGTTTTGATTTATTGGCTTGTTTTTTTTTTTTCTTTAAATATTTTTTTTTTTGTGAAATCTTTAAACATATTTTATTTGCTTTATTTACTCAATTTTTGTTTTTTCGGTAATCTAGTCAATTTTGTTTTTACTAGTGAAATATTAACTCAGTAGCTGACAATATTAACTCTCTTCTTTCTAAATTCAATAAAATATTATATCAACTCAGTAGCTGACAATATTAATTGTGTATCCTAGTTTCACCTTGAATGTACTTAGTGCCACGAGAATTTATAATATATTAGGTGTTACCTAGTGTATCCTAGTGTCACCTTGAATGTACTTAGTGCCACCAGAGTTTATAATATATTAGGTGTTATTTTGAATTTTGTGTAAGAATTATTTAAATTTTTTTTATCAACTTTTAAATCTTTTATACTTAATATTAATAAAAATATTTTCTAAAAATGATATAATTATAAATTTCCTAATATATATATATATATATATATATATATATATATATATAAAATTATTAGAAATGCACAAGATAAGCACGCTTTAAAGTATTGGAAAAATACTTTTAGATATAATTTACAAAAAAAAAAACTTTTAGATATATATTAAAAATATTATCTCTCTCAAATTGATCATAAAATACACATTTTAAAAATAAATGCTTACCACTGAATATAAATACGAAATAATTTGAATTGGGTTAGAGTACAATTTTAATTTATTAATTAATGTTAAGTTTTTGACTGTTATAATTTGTTAATTAAATCCTCAGATACTAATCAATATCTAAAATATTTCAACGGATTAATTATTTTTAAATAAAAAATTTTATTGACAATTATTAATTTGAAAAGGCATGAGCGATAGAAAAGGCTTCAAGAAGTGCCGTTGAGATTAATATAAAACTAAAAGATAAATATGAGAGAGAGACTTAGAATCAAGTTTACCGTTGGAACTTTGATATAACCGTTGGAAATCTAACTGATATAAATGTTACAAGATGTGTTTCTCTCTCTCAACAAATCCACATATCTCTCTTCTCTCTCAACAAAGTCTGGATCTTTTAGCATTTGGGTTATCACATCTTTTCTCTGTTCATTCATTTCATTTTCATCATCATTCTTTATTGCAATTTTCATTTTAAGCTTTTTGTGTGAAGAAGAACAACAATGGCAGAAACAAAAGACACCCACATTGTTGTAATCCCAGTAGATGAAGAGCATAACAACAAGATCTCATCTTCAATATACAACAACATCATTGAGGCCATAGAGGATCACCCTTTGACGGAGATCTCAGAGAGTCCTGGTCATCTCTTGTTATTGAAGCTATGGCAGAGAGAAGAGGATCTCTTTGCTAAACGCATAGCCAGAAAAGAGACCAGAATGGACTCTATAAAATCTGAACTCTTCCAACTATGTTCTTTTTTCTTCATCTTTCATGGGTTCTTCTTAACTCTCTTGTTCACTTCTTGGGTCAGTGCCCAACAACAACACCATAGTGTTTGTAAGAAGTGGTGGGTTCCTTCCATGGTGTCCCTTTGGACTTCCCTTGTGTTTGTGTTTCTTGTTCAGGTGAAGGTTCATAGGTATTGGAAGGTTTGGGGGCAGTTGCAAAGGGAGAGGAATGATAGCAGGGCTTTGACTAGGTGCATTCAGGAGTTGAGGATGAAAGGGGCAAGCTTTGAATTGTCTAAGGAGCCTCAGAGTGTGAAAAGGATGAAGAGCTCTAGTGTTGAGATCAAATGGAAGCCACTCACTTGGTGTTCTCAGAATTTACTCACCATTTGTCTTGTTTGCTTTACAGGTTTGGCTTTTCCTGCTTCCAAGTTTGTTCTTTGCTGCTTGTCATGATGGATTGGGCTCTCTATGGAGCATGGATTTGGATGGATGTTGCTGAGGGACTGGTTGTGGTAAAGTTTTCTGTGTTATCAGATCTAAGTCATTTTTTATTTCATTTTCATTTATGCTATTTGTTCATGGGTTTTGTTTTTTTTATGGTTTCTGTCTTTTGCATTTTTAGCCTCTGCCAGGGAATGAAGCATTTGTGGTCCGATAAATTAGGCAACCCTTTTGAAGTCACTATGTTACCAAGTGAACTTCTATAAGAAAAAATGCCTCAAATTTCAATGCAAACTCCAAATTTTGCAAGGATGGGGCATGTTATACGGGACCATCTATGTTACCAACCAAAACAAATTATAAGAACCGTTGGAGTTACCTCTCACAAATTCAATTTTTTCCCTTTCCTTTTACTTTCTATCCCTACTAGATTCCTTTATTCCTATTTTTACTCCCTATCTTCAGTAGGGGCTTATCCAAAGAATGGTGGTCCAGGTGCATAATAAATGTTCTCCTTGTTTCATGAGCATTTATTATGTACCTTGATTACCATTCTTTGGATGATTTTCTTATGAAGATCTAGATAAAAATGGAAACAAAAAATATAGTAGGGAATAAAAAGGGGAAGTAAATTTGAGTTTGCGAGAGTGACCACAAACTCTTTGGATGATCCCGGTCAAGAGAACTGCTACAAGAAAAAAGGCCTCAAATTTCAATGCAAGCTCTAAATTTTGCAAGGATTATCTTGGTTTTTGGTGCGAGGTTTCAAGGCCTAACTCAGAGGTTTCTCTTGATTACTGTGTTGCTGTTTTACTGAATAGTTGATGGACGGGGAGGGTCTCAAAGTATGCCATTGTGACTGGAGACTTCAAGATCAAGAGCGTAATTCTGTTAGGAAGCAACACCTCTTGTGTGCTGAGTTCTTGATTTGAAATCTTTATTTTGGGAACTCTCTATCTCAAAGTACTGCTATTTGTTGGAACATCTTATAAAATAAAAGTAGTACAATTCATTTTTGGAACTTCTACTGTTCTGACAAAAGAAATTTTTGTTTTAGTATCTAGGAAGCACCAAACCAATCTGAAAAAACCTGGCTGTATTTTTCTATTGCAATACATCTTTTTTCGTTTTCCTTTTACGTGTTAAAGTGGGAGAGAAAAATACTTCTGAAATGCTAAGCATTGTGTGCATAAAAATATATAAAAAATAATAATTTCATTCAACCTTTTTTGAGGTATAAATGACGGTATAAAAACCCTTGTAATTTGATACTTCTAAAAAGCGCAGCATTGATTAATGACGGTATAAATTCCAAAAACCATACGTTTTGCAAATAAAAAGTGTAACGAGTAAATAATATACTTTTATAAATACACGGATTATGTGTGCAATAACTCTTCGCATTGTTTCCATAAAAATAATAATTTCATTCAACCATTTTTTAGGTCTCCCAGGAAGATTTCTAAAATGCGCATTGATTAACGAGTGAGGATATTTTAACTACCAAAAATTCTTACTATTAACTTATTACCCAGAGAAAATGTTAAAAAGTTTTTGAAGAGAGAAAATATTAATCTAATGGTGATTAGATAACGGTATAAATTCCAAAAACTATACTTTTTGCAAATAAAAAGTATAACAAGACTCTCTCTCAGTAAAAATCTGACAAACAAGTCTCCTTTTTCTTGAGTTCTTTACTCCCTCGTTTACCAAAAACTAGGCATTTTCAAAACCAAAAATTCGGAAAACACCTGCAAACATCAAATGCAGAAAAGTTAACTGCAGCTTCTTATGAGTCTTGTGTCTCCAAAACACTTTGCAGGCTATGAAGCACCGATACGCGTTTTCGATACGTTATTCGATGATACAGGATGTCGATTACCAAACAATACGTTTCTGATACGCGTATCCAATACGTTGGAAAAAAAATTTAAGGAGTATCGGTGCTTCTTAGTTTGCAGGTGCCCAAAAAAAAAAATATATACCTTCATCAGCCTGATACTTGTTTTTGTCATCACCAGCATATGCAAGTAAATTGTATTTAGGATTCCACTCAACACTGTTCATGGCAGCTCTACAAGGAATCTGATGCACTGTTCGTCCAGTTTGAACATTTGACTGTTTCATAAAGTAGCAAACTTTTAATATCATCTTTTTATGTGCATATTACTTTTCATAGATGAATAAAACCAATAGGTTTTAGCAAAACACGTGTTTGTTAAAAAAGAATTATCAAAATTTTCATGCATAACTTACAATATCAATAAACAAGTCTTCACTTGCAGAAGCAATAAACTCCCCAGTATGGTTGAAACTAATTGTCCGGACAGGCCATCTGAGAAATATAACATGCCACATTTTTCACATGAAGCTAAATACAACAAAATATACCTGAAAAGCAAAAGCTGAATACATAGAAACCAAGAAAACTCACTCCAGCTTTGTAAATGTGCGTACACACAGCATCTCTGAGATATCCCACAGGCTGACAAGGGAATCAGCACTCCCAACAGCAAAATATCTGTCTCAATAATATGAGGATATCTGTTTGTTATGTTCATATAGACACTAAACTATGGAAACTGAAGATATTCTACTGGGGGAAATGAAGAAAAATAAAATGCACTAATTTTATAATCAGATATATTCAAGTGCAATTAGCAAGACTATAAATAACAAACACCAGAAACATACCTTCCTGTTGGGTCAATTGCAATGCAATAACAACCAGCTGTATGAGCCATGAGGGTCTCAAGAGGTCGAAGAGATGGGTAAGACAGTACTTCCACAGTCCCTAAGTAGGTGAGCATGTAATAAAATATGAGATATTTTTCTACTTCTACACCATACAAACCCAATGACACAAAAATGTATTCAGTTGAGGTTCATATTTTAGAAGGCACCAAGTCAAAAAATGAACTCACCGTTTCCTGTTGTTAGAAAGAACATCTCGCCTGTCATGTTCCAAGCAATCTCATTTACCTAGGAAAAATACAATGGAATCATTGAGTATAATGGAATTAATTTTTCTCAATAGAGTTAAATATCTGCCATTGTGTGAAACATGTATTAGGAAAAATACAATGGAATCATTGAGTATATTGGAATTGATTCTTCTCAATAGAGTTAAATATCTGCCATTGTGTGAAACACGAGTACAAGAAAGGTCACTTAAATAGTTAAGTTCATGTCTGATTTCAACTGATTATCAGTTATACAACTAAACGGCAAGGCTGTGCAATTTTTGGTATTAAAATTAAGTAATCATGGATGGACAGTTATGAACTCCCAATAAATCAGGCATAAACAGCATCATAATGAACGATGTTGAAGGAGTTGGAACTTCAGGGGAGACAAAAGCCAACATAGAAGAAAACAAGAGCTAGAAACCAGAAAACATAGGTTTTGCAGAAAGTAAGGATAAGTGTTAGGAAGCAGGAGCAGGAGCATTATGGTGGTAATGCCTAATACCTTTACAGTCAAAAGATACTATATACTTATAATTTTCATACCTTTAGGAATCCAAAATTCTCTATCTAGGGTGATTTCTTATAACTTACATCGGTGCAGTTGTAAGTAAAAACATCATTCTTTGTATTTTTAACAGGTATATCAGGTTTCAAGGCATGGAAATTGCAAGTCACTCATATTCAAGCAATATGGAAGTCCAACAGAACAAAAATATGGAAATTCATGGTTAATTCTGGTGTTCTGCCAATTGACTGCAAATTTATATCAAATTATATAGCAATGTGTAATTTAAACTCCAACTAACAAACTCTTTATTGGACTGTAGATTTCAACTCCAATTCCTGAACATAGCTGGGTGGTTTAAAAGAGAAGAAAATGAAAGTAACATAAGTTGTTTTAACTTTAAGGTCAATGCATATTCACATTTTATGTACAATTTATAAGAATGTGGGATAAACACAAGTTGCTCATAATTTTCAGGATTCAATTTCATTTCTTAGCCTTAAAAATAAGCCTTAACAAACTGTCAGAAACAGATCAGACAGCAAGAATGAAGTATAAACTAGGTAATACCTCATAATTGAACTTGCGCCTATGAATTGGTTTGAACTTCCGAACATCTAGTATTGTTAATTCATCATCCTATGAAAAACAAAACAACAAGGAAATATTTAGTAACTACAAAGCACGATGATTCCAGAACAAGAAACAATTCAAACATATGCAAGATATAGTAGATATTAACGTCTCCAGTCACAACATTTGCACTTCAGAGCTTTAAGCAAGTGAAAGGGATTGTGTAACATACCCTATTTCCTACAGCTACATGAGTCCCATCAGGTTTGTAGGTGATGTTGATATTCTCCCCACTAAGTTCTGCCTGTTGTGAGCATTTTCCACCTGCAGAAACCAAATATGAGCAGCTTTCCTTCAAACCCCCTCCCTGGCCCTCAAAGAATAATAAATATTATCTGTTAACATATTTTTAGACTTACTTTAAGCTAAATCAAAAGGAGAAAGATTTAGCCTTTTCTTTTTCCTACTATTCAACAACAAAAGCATTTATCTTACCTATAGAAGTATTTTCAAATTAAGAATCCAATTGTTTGCTTAGTTCATTATCCATATATGATTAATTGTGCATGGGATTAAGAGAATATAGCCCTATAATGCATTACAAGACAACCAAAATATAAAAGGCTATAAGAAATTTCCTCCCTTCTGATATGACAAACTAAGATAATTTGTAAAACTGAAATCACTTACTTCGAGCATCCCACAAACGAACAGTCTTGTCACCAGATGCAGTTGCAATCAGATCAGCATGTTTGGGGTCCCAGCATAGCTGATCCACACTATCAGTGTGACCCTTCAATTCAATATCTTTGACCTTACCCTATAATAAGCATCCCCCCCCCCCCCCCCCCCCCCCAAAAAAAAAAAAAAAAAACACACACACACACAAGATGGAACAATCAAATTTCTAACCAAAAAATAGTGAGAAGGATAAAATCATTAACAATTACATAAAAGTCGCAGCCAGAAGTCGAAGAGAATCTCTAAGCAAAAAGGTACCATACTTCAGCTTCTCGATACCCCCCCCCCCCTTCTCTCTCTCTCTCTCACTTTTATAACGGGCTAATGTTTCATTTCTGAAAAGATACACAAGGAAAAACTCACAGTTGACCTTAGTTTACTATAGCTTCACCAACAATTTCATTTCTGATCATACATGATTCAAAATGCATTTCTTGATTTAATTCAAGAAGTCCTAATTTTAATAGATACATCCTCTCTGATAGTACGGTCAATTTGGATCATGGAAGGCAACCGAAGGGTGGTGATTCTTAGATACCCGTCATCCATTGATCTCAACTAATCCCTAGTCCTTCTCATACTAAGGCTAAACCTCTACATTATATTTTAATCTTCTTTTGACCAACAGTTGTTAAGGATTAACCCTTGGTTAAGTCATATTCAAAAAAGTATCAACATCACATGTGAAATGGCATATTTACTGAAAGCCAAATCCTTTAGAGGTCATGTTATATCATCCACCAAAAGTAAAAAAAAGAAAAAAAAAAAAGACATAACTTAAAATTCATTAAAATTTCTTGCAGAAATTTCAAAGTGGTGAATTCAAACTAGATATCAATACTTTAGGGGTAAACAAACAGCAAACCTACCACATTTCTTTGTAAACATGAACTTATGTTTTCTCCAATCAAATGACACCATCTCTATGTAGTTAAGCTGTCAGTTTTTACTCTATTAGCCCTAAATCCATATTCAGGTGGGACAAATAAAAATACTAGCCAAAGCCCTAAGCCAAAGGCTAATATAAATGGTCTTTGCTCCAGAAATCCATGAAATAAAACAGTAAAATAATTTCCCTTTGGAAATGAGTCAATTATAACAGGCATAGTGTGATAAAAAATAAAATAAAATAAGAACATGCTGAGGTATTGTTCTTCTAAGAGCTATTACCAGAAAGAACATTAACAGAAATTTTAGACAATAAAAAAAAAAACAGAAACAAAAAAAAAAAGAATTTAGGAGTAAGCTTACATGCCCATGTTGCTCAATATGCCAGATTCGAGCAGTTTGATCCACAGAGCCAGAAGCAAGTTTTGTGCCAATGCAATTCCAGGCCACAGAGTGCACCTTTTGGAAAGGAAACAATAAAAATACCCAATTCAGAATTGAAACAGAAACGTTGAGAGAGGGCTTTTTTTCCGCATAAACTGAGGTATTCAACCACAACAAGTATGAAAAGTTTTGAACTTTGAACTCGTTTACCATCAAAGAGAAAAGAAGAGGGAGAGAGAAAAAGAAAGAGCAAAAGGATACCTTCTTCTTGTGACCCGAATACTCTCTGCTATGGAGATTCTTAAATTGGATTTGTTCCTCCATGTTGGAAGCAACGAATCTGAGGCACTTTTCTCAGACTTAAAGTAGAAAAATTCCCAGAGACTGTGATCGTTTTAAACAGTATCTGATGGTAGTCGAAACGCACAGAAGGTGTTTGTGTTTTTTTACCTTAGAATTATTACAGACTAAACGTCTAAACCAATAGAAAACAATTATGATTCCCGCGATAACAGAGCAAAATAGATATTTCTTAATTTCATTATATATTTTTACTTTTTTTTTATGAGGTAGTATATTGTAACAACCAAACCAAGTTGGGTTACTACCGACGTTACTACCAATGATTTTATCGTTAGATTGATTTTTTAATTTAATGGTTCTGATTCAATCCTTATATATCATCTCTCTTCTTCCTTCTCTCTTCCCTTCTCTCTCAATCTGCCGCCGCCCCTCATTAGCGACTCAGCTTCCCATCGCCTAATTTTCTTGATGTTAGATTAGATTAATTATAAAATATTGATGGAAATCTAGACCACAATAATAAAGTTATCCATTTTTACACATTTGTTGATATATTGTATAAGGGCATTTTTGTTTCAAAATGTGTTTCCTAGTTGGTAGGGAAAAATAATACCATGAGTGGGATGAATTTTTTTTTTTGATGTGTAATTAAAATATTAATGCCATCCAAAAAATTTGTTGTCAAAAGTTATGCATTTACCCTCGTTCCAATCCGATAGCACAAAAGAAGAGAAAGCTATAATCGGAAACGCTTCAGGTATTGGAAGAATATGTAAAGGAGTTTTTGGAGGCCAGATTTATAACGGAGATACAATACAGCACATGGTTGGCTAATGTGGTCATGGTAAAAAAGCCTAGTGGAAAGTGGAGAGTCTGCACGGATTACACCGACCTCAATAAAGTGTTCCCTAAATATTCATATCCAATGCCAAATATTGACTAGCTTGTTGATAATTCATCCGGCTTTCGATTGTTGTCATTTATGGACGCAAATTCCGGGTATAATCAAATTCCCATGCACCCTAGATGATCAAGAGAAAACCATCTTTATCTCAGAAATGGAAAACTACTTACTACAACGTTATGCCCTTTGGATTAAAGAATTTCAAGGCGACATATCAAATGATGATTAACCGAGTCTTTGAGGAACATCTTGGTAAAAATATTTAAGCTTGCATTGACGACATGATCGTCAAGTCAGCGGAATCTATGGCACATGTGTTATGTGAGCAGTCAAACTCACTCAAATTAATTAGGTTTGTAAAAATAATGAGTTGTAATAAAGCGGACAACCTGAATCATCTCTTAAGCAATTTGTAAGGATCTTAATCGGTCAATTAAAAAACAAGAAGTAAAAATGGGAGTTTTGCTCGATTCAAAATAGAATGTAAAAAGAAGGATTTAAAAACGAAAATCATCAATTAAAAACAACCAACCCAAAAATTAAGATTCCTATATATCCATCATTGGACAAAGGATTACCAAATAATGGTTGATCCTAAGCAATTCGGAATCCCTGCAATAGCTTAGGAACCCCTCTCTAGACAATCGCCTAGCGTTTGATCAATAAGGTGCATCTACTCACGTAATTGCAGAGTATCAGCTTGTTTGACTTAAAATTATCGGGTTAATCAGCCTTAACATTCAATCACTTACCTTAGCTGCAATCGCAGAACTTGAACCTGAGTTGAAGGAAGAGAAACAATTTGGGTTGATTAAAGCACAGGTCCTCCGGATTCAACCGTGGAATCATTAATTCTTGGATTGATCAAATAACGCTTAACCTAGCATGGCTAAGTCGAAGTTTAAGATTAAAAAGAAGAAAGCAAAGAACATAAAAGAGAAGAAAAGAAAATTTTATTAATCTCTAAACTGTAAAAACAAACTGAAATTAATTTAACGAAAACTAAAATTGAATCGGAATCACAAGGTCTCCTAAGCAGTCCTTTATATAGGCTCTACAATACTGACCTAGTATAAAAAGAAATAAAAGATAAATAATGGATTTGGCCCTCATAAACATTGGGTACATTGGGTTCCCAATTACAAACTTAAATCTGATTAACTAATTAAAACTATAGCAACTCGTGACGAACTTGGGATCAATTTTCGACCATCATGTCTGCCTAACATTTGTAGCCCTATGAGTTAGATGCAAAACGCAACAATAACGGAGTCAATCGGACAACTGTGGAATGGGTTATGGTCAAAATACTGCAGTAACGTAAATCTGGACTTTTATTATGAATTTCAAAATAAACCCAATTAAAAACCCAACATCTAATTTAACCCAAAAACCATTTTTTGTGTTATAAAAAAAAACCATTATTTACACACTAAACCATCCAAAAATCACTAATCAAAAGTAACAAATAAATGTAATAAATATCAATTATCAATGTGCGGGACTTGGAGCAAACTTTTCAAAAGCTCTGAACTCATATTATCAGGCTAAAACAGATGAAATTTGCGCTTGGGGTCCTAATGGGAAAATTCTTAGGTTTTATGTTAACTCATAGAGGAATTGAGGCAAATCCGGATAAATGTATAGACGTGCTAGTCATGCAGGCTCCAAAAAATAAGGAAATACAATAGTTGACTGAGAGGCTCGCTGCCCTCACCAAGATTCTGCCACAATCATCAGAGAAAGCTCTTCCTTTCTTCAAGCTATTGAAAAAAGAAGCAAAAAATCGGGTGGACCCCAAGATGTGAAGCAGCTTTCGAAGAAATTAATAATTGTCTGCTGCGCCACAAGTCTTATCAAAGTCAAAATTAGGAGAAACCCTGGTGTTATATTTATATGTTGGAGAAGAAGCAATGAGTAGAGTACTGGTACGAGAAATCGAGCACGGTCAAGAGTCGATTTACTTCATTAGCAGGACTTTGTAGGGCCCCAAACTCAGATATCAAAGGTTGGAGAAGGTAACTTTTGCTAGGCTGACCATAGCAAGGAGACTTCAACCATATTTTAAAGGTCACTCCATTATTGTCCGAACTAATCATCCTATTAGGCAAGTTCTTCACAAGCCAGATATGGCAAAGTGGATGACAAGATGGGCAATCGAGTTGTCCGAGTTCGATCTTATTTTGAGGTACGAAACGCCATCAAGTCCCAAGCTTTGGCAGATTTTATTATGGAGCTTACCTTTACTCATGAGAAAGAGTCGGGAACGCAAGATACTTGGAAAATCTACGTCGATGGCTCATCCAACACTAAGGGAAGTGGAGTTGGGGTTATCAATGAAAGTCCAAAAGGGATATTGATTGAGCATTCTCTCCATTTGAATTTTCCCACCTCAAACAATCAAGTCTAGTACGAAGTCTTAATAGCTGAACTGCAACAAGCAAAGGAGCATGGAGCGAAAAGAACCGCAGTAGATTTAGTATAGTTTCTTATTATGTTTTCATATAAAGAATAGAATATCATCGGTGCTCTATATTGTGCTACTTAATTGATAGAAAAATAATATCGTACTATATTTATTAACAGTGTTAACTATTTTATATTAATAACATCAAATTTAAATTGTTTGTAGAAAAATCTATCATAAAATTAAATATTTAGTGGTGTACTTTACTAGCACAAAAAGTTAAGTAATAATCAATGTAAAATACATGTCGCAGAGGGGTCAAAACGGGTTACCCCGCACTACTAAGCTTCGGTCCACGTGGGTTAAGGCCAATAGCGCTACAAAACCCTATGGGTTAGAGTCATCTTGTGGTTCCACCGAAGTTATAATTTCAAAAAAATGTATCTCGTTCATCGATTTTGATGCATTCAAAATTATTTCAATAAATAAAAATTTAACATTTTCTTAAAAACTTCTACATGAAATATTAATTTCATAATTTAATTGTTTTTATTGAAATAATATTTTCACACAAATCTCTATTGAAATGAAAGCAAATTTTAAATTATTTAATCAATAATCCTTGAACAAGATATAAAATTTTAACAACTTTACAAGATAAGTTTGAATAATTTAAATTTTAAATCTTCATTTCAACACCCCCCTCAAGTTGGTGCATGTATGTAAATAATGTCCAACTTGTTGATTGCTGCTTCGATCATATTTCCAGACACAACTTTTGTTAACACATCTGCCAATTGATCTTCAGACTTCACATATGGAACATGGATAATTTTCTGAACTAGTTTTTCTTTAATGAAATGTCTATTAACCGCAACATGTTTGGTTCTATCATGTTGGATAGGATTATGGGCGATTTCTATGGTTGCCTTATTGTCACAATGTAGAATCATTGGCTGATCATGGCTGATACCCAAGTCTTTCGAGACACATTTATTCCATAATAATTCACACACACCATGTGCCATTTCAGCACTAGATCTTACTACTATTTTTGTTTCTTGCTTTTTCGAGTCACCAAGTTCCCTCCTACAAATGTAAAATAACCTGAAGTAGACTGTCTAGTAGATCTGTACCCTTCCCAATCCGAGTCTGTGTAACCTTCAATGGATAATTATTTCCTTTCTAAAACAGCAAGCCCTTACCAGGTGACCCTTTGAGATATCTCAAAATTTTGAATATAACACTCATATGATCTTCACTAGGAGCATGCATAAACCTACTAACCACACTTATTGGATAAGCAATATCCGGTCTTGTATGTGATAAATAAATCAGTCTTCCCACCAATCTGTGGTATCGGTTGATATCTGCTCCAACCTGATCCGGATACACTCCTAGTGTATGGTTCATCTCTATTGCTGTATCAACAGCTTTGCAAGCAAGCATGCTAGTCTAAGTCAGCAGATCTAAGATAAACTTCCTTTATGATAAGAAATTCCCTTGGTTGGGTCTTGTAATTTCAATTCCAAGGAAATACTTAAGGTTTCCTAGATATTTCATCGCAAACTCAGTCTCCAGATACTGTTCCAATAATTTCATCTCACATAGATCATCTCCTGTCAAAACTATATCATCAACATACACTATTAAAACTGTCACATTCCCTTCTTTATGTTTGATGAATATAGTATGATTTGAGTTGCTTTGTGTGTATCCAAACTTTGTCATAGCCATGGTAAATATCCCAAACCACGCCTAGGTGATTGCTTTAGACCATACAAAGCCTTTTTTAGTTTGCAAACTTTGTTCTCCCCCGACAAATTTCTTCTGATTCTTGGTGGTATGTCCATATAAACTTCCTCCTCTAAATCTCCATTCAAGAACGCGTTCTTCACATCAAATTGCTTCAAAGGTCAGTCTTTGTTGGCTGCAATAGAGAGCAAAATACAAATTGTGTTCAACTTAGCTACCGGTGAAAAAGTTTCTTGGTAATCGACCCCATGTTTTTTGAGTATACCCCCTGGCAACCAATCGAGCTTTATACCTATCAAAGCTCGCATCTGCTCATAGCTTAATCGTAAACACCCATTTACATCCAATGGTAATCTTTCCATGTGGTAGGTTCACTAGTTCCCACGTAGAATTTTTTTTGTAATTCTTCCATCTCTGCATTCATTGCTTATTTCCATTTCTGGTCGTCCAATGCCTCCTGCACACAACCGGGGGTAGATATACTAGACAATAGTCAAAGCATATGATTAGGATAATCTATAGCTAGACACTTAATTATTTATGGGATATTTGACTTTGGACTTGGGATCAGGTTCAGAAAGTGTTTTTGGTATGCCTTTGGTCCTTCTTTGTGACTATCAAATAGGAGGATTATAAGGGTGATATGTGTGGTTGGAAAATTCAATTGAAGTAATAGAATTAGAGTTAGGAATTAGCTCTGTATTTGGACCAAGCCATTATTCAGAGACATCCACGGATGAGTCCTAAGATATAGGTGTTGTTGTTGGTGATGTAGCAAGTTGTAACGGATCATATTCTCCATCAGGTAGAGCAGGTGGTGCAATATCCAATTTTGGTACAACAGGGACTGTTGGAATGTAGACAAAAAACTCTTCTTTTCCACTATTACCCTTATGATTCTCCCCTATGAGAAGAAGAGGGAGATACTTCCCCTGAGTAGTAAGGGACAGATTCCCTAAACGAAGCTTCCAATAGCTTATGATGAACCGGATGAAAACATCTATACCCTTTCTGGAAGTCAGAGTAACCAATAAAAATACACCCTTTTGCACGGGGATCTAATTTATTTCTTAAGACTTTAGGAACATGGACATAAACAGTACAACCAAACACACGTGGCTCAAGGTTAGGAAGATGAGGGATAGAAAAAAAAGACCAACGTTACTGCTGAGGGGTGCAAAAACCTAAGGCACTTGAAGGTGTCCGATTGATTAAATAAGCTGCAGAAGTAACAGCCTCACCCCAATAGGAGCGAGGTACATTCATATCAAAAAAAGAAGCTCTCACAACCTCCTATGATTAACTCAAAACAACATTGTTGAGGGTGTCCTTTCTCACCACAATGAGAGTAGATGTAAGATGGTCGTCCGGTACGGGTGCGACTAGAAGAAGCATTAGGCCCCTGACGAGGGGAAAATGTCAATAAAGTAGAACTTTCAAGAGGTTTATGATGCCCCATAGTAAGGTGTTGCTGAGCCTCACTTCAGATATATGCATAAGTACCTTCAATATCCAATTTTGGTTCCTAACGCAAAATCTCCCCACGAACCTGATCAAATTCAGAGTCCAGGCCACTGAGGGAAATGTGAACCCGAAGGTGGGTCATGGCAGAATGCATGTGAAGTACACCAGCAACTATGTCAGCCTAGGTAGTAAGGCGATTATCGACCTCTTGGAAGATGGAGAGAAGCTCATTGTAGTACGTAGAGAGTGGCCGACCTTGCAGTTTTGTGTGAAAAGAACATTGGCTGAGTTCAAATAGGCATGTTTCGTCGGAGTCATCATAGAAAGTTCGCTTTGCTGCATCCTAAATTTCTTATGCAGTTTCGAGGCGAAGGAAGCGTTGCTTGAAGAGTGGACTCATGGAATCAATGAGCCAACCCTTAGCCCCTTTGTTATCAGTAACCCAAGCATCATAGCCGGGATCATCAGAACACGGTTTCAACGTGTCACCAGTAAGAAAGTAGCCTTTCTTGCGAGCACCAATACACATTTCCATTAGTTAGGATTAGATATGATAGTTGGTGTCATCAAGAACAATAATGATAAGGAGAGAAGAATGATCTTGTTGAAAGATGATATTCTGGGGAGAAAGAAAAGACACGGTCGGCGGGGGGGGGAGAAGAAATTACGAGGTTGTTAGAGATGGGATTTTCTATTGAGAAGGGGATTAGGGATTTGAGAATAACAAAAAAGGAAAAAACGAAGACGTAGATGGCAAAAAATACTTGGACGTACATACAAGAGTTAAAAAAATGGGATACATGAGGATGGGTAAGAAAAAAAAAGAGACAATGCGGACTTCACAATTAGAAGGATCAGAACACTACGCTTGATACCATATCAAAAAACATATTCCAGAAACACATTCTTCTTTTTATTAATTCACCTCAACAGAGGGATATATATACATCGGGGTTTGATTTTCTCTTGTTGCATGAGAAATGAATTCTCATGTTGTGACTTAATTGATGGTGGACCCCATATTTATTAAAAAAAGAAAAAGAAAAGAAAAGTTTTGCATGCAAATCGAAAGGTCACAAACATGAGAGTTCAATTCTCATACAACATGAGAAAATGTTTTCCTATATATATCAGTAACAAACTCTGTTTTTTTATTTTCTTGCACCAGAACCAGATAAACTAGGAAGTAATCCTATCAATACAGTTCCTATAAACAAGATGTACAATCTTAACAACTTTACAACAGAAAGATAATTTTAAATAATTTAAATTTTAAATCTTCAAATCTTCATTTCAACAGTTTCTACTACTCTCGTCGTTATTTATGTAATATACCATTTTTTCATTAGTCAACGTGTTAGTGTATTTTTGAGTTAATTGGGGTTATAAGTTAGAAGCGATTATTTTTTATCGAGTGCTTCTACACAAATAAAAGTGTATTGAACATATGTTTTCTTTTTTCACTTTCTTATCCTCATATCCATACACTATTATATGTGTAGGAGATAAATTTAATATTAAACTCTGTTAAAACGGTTAAATTGAATTATTTAATAAAAAATTAATAGATCTATTTTAACAATTAAATAAATATAATCTAGTGGCAAGTGCTAACATGGGTTTAAATCCGAACGGTTGCGAATCTTTTGAAATTTTAATCATATTTTTAAAAGTTAATTCAAGTGAAAAGATTGTTTTATGTTCAAAAATTTAAGACCGGTTCAATTGCACGATCAATCCATTTTCTGGACCGGATTGGTTGGTGGTTTGATTCCCAGTTCAATTGGGCGATTTTACTAATCCTGTAGGATTTTAATAGCAATGCCTGAGATCTATAGGTAAATCCATGAAAATGGATTATTCCTTGGCGAAAAGCTATAAATATCATCTAAAATTACCAAAACATATATATTATAAAATTGTGTGCTTGAGCGTGATTTATTATTATTATTTTTTAAAAATTAAACTTAGTCTTGTTTATTTTTACTGAAGTATAAAAGACTTAAGAGTTTATTAAAATTTGTTATACGAAAGATTTTAAAATGTTACAAAGTTTCACCAAAAAAAAAAAATGTTACAAAGTTTATTATATTTTTGTGTGACTTTAACAAAATTGTATTTTATATAGACTGAATATATTATACTAATAGATTATTAATGAACTATGTAAATATTATAAATTCTTAATCACATGTTTGAATACAAATAAATAAACAAACATAATAGGTTAAATAAATATTTAAAAAAATCAAGTTATTAATTTACCTAATTAAATAAAAAAATTAAAAGCTAAATTTCACTTACTTATTAAATATAATACTCGCAAATAGACCGAAATAAGTTTTGCCACAATCCCTCACAAATCATATAATCCATTATAACCTATACAAATGAGTATTAACTAACGAGTTACATACAACGCAACCAATAAATAAATAATAATAGTAAATAACAAAGTGTAAACGATGACGTATGAATTCAAATGTTTTCGCTATAATTCACCTGATATTAGCCAAAGTATGCAAAGGTTCTACGTTTTATTCGTATTATTGCGGTACTCATGCATATTTAATTGGGTCAAAAATGTACAATGGGATACAAGACAAGGAGAAGAACACAACACATATGGCTAAGTCTTTGGTCTGACTGTTGCTTAATAATCCATTATTTGATATGCATATGCATTGAATAGAACAATGAAAAATTCACTTCAATACCTTTTATGTTATACACCGTATGTTAACGTTAAAAAAGTGCAATAAACAAAATTTGATTTTTTTTATTAATTTAATATCTATTACATATATGACAGTGGAGAAGAAGAGACAAAGATCGTTCTTGTGGTTGTGAAGAAAGGAGAATCTTGTCATTTTAACTTTCTTGAGCTTTCCCCAAAATTTTCCCGTGATTTCTTGGAGATTTTGTGCTGTCCCTCGTCATGTTTTTTATCTAGTTCCTCGTTCCTTTTACAAATCCATGCAAGCACATTTTTTTCGGTTGTGCTCTCATTTTAAGCGAATGAAAGGGAACATAGCATTAATAACTCGTGAGAGAATGTCGCGATTTACAAGTTACAACAATGTTAGAAAAGCATATGTTCCTCAAATGCAGTTCTCTATTGCAATTTTTAAAAGGCCAAAAATCTACTTAGCTGCTGAAGCTACTGTTTTTACCAGTTAAACAATAATTAAAGAGAGCGACAAAATGCTGTCAATCATATCTTCATCCTGAAGATGATTTTGGCTGCTTCCAGTTGTAAGCAGCTTCCACGATCTTGAGATAAGGTGTCTGAGTTTCCCCAGGGAATAAAAAGGTGACGAACTC
This sequence comes from Gastrolobium villosum, assembly GCA_032173675.1. Classification (NCBI taxonomy): domain Eukaryota; kingdom Viridiplantae; phylum Streptophyta; class Magnoliopsida; order Fabales; family Fabaceae; genus Gastrolobium; species Gastrolobium villosum. The sequence continues at coordinate 13,669 of JAVKPL010012470.1, read as the reverse complement.
TTCAATTCTGCCAAATCAAATTCACAGGAATGAAGTAGGAAAAACAACAGCTTGCAAGAATAGAATAGCAAAAATAGAATAGCGTTAGTTACTTACCAGGTAGAACCATCTTCTTGAGCTTCTTGGGCAGCTTAGACTGGACTAAGCTAACATCACCCAGCTCCCCAGAAGAAGCCTCCAGGTGGAGCCATTTCTCCAATAGCATTGCCCTTTCCTCTTTCAAATCTGGAGCTGATGATCTGAAGTAGTTAAGAGCTTCCTCATACACCCCTGGTGCAGGCACAAAATGAAATATACAGAGAATCAAAAAATTATTCCACTTCAATTCAAACTGAAAACATTCACAACATAAAATCACAAATTAACAGCATGATGAACATAGCATTGAGATCACGTACTTCTAGCACGCTGAATGCATTGCTTCTTTTGCTCATTTTCTGTTAAGTCTAAACCTTCCTCATCCATAGCTTTTGCCTCAAATTCCGCATAGCTTATCCAAACCTTCAAGTGCTTTGTTCGATCAAGAAGCCTTTCATAAAGTCCTCTTGCTCTCTCAAATTCACCCTCAGCAGTCTCAAAGTCAATGTATGCCTGTTTTGTATTCACAAATTTACAATTAGGTTATGACCAATATTTATATAGTTATCCTAAACAAGGTATGAAGTGATAGAAATCAAGAACCACAACAAACTGAGAGAGAGAAACTGAGTGTTTTCTATTCTGTACTTGTAACTGAAAACTGAATGAACCTAATAACTACTTGCAAGCAAGGCTGACCGCTAGGCATAACTATATAATAGTTAATTACAAATACTACTACACTGCTAAGCTGAGCAGAGTATTACTCTAACAAGGACAAGAAGGAATGATAAAAGAACACAAGGCATGTCGTGTCACACCGGGACAGAATTAAAATAGATGTTGGAGAACTATATTGGATGTTTTCGTGGGGTCAATTGGCTGCTTTCAAACAAGAAACGACAAAAAATTTAATTTTTTTCATTAAACAATGCTATAAGCATACTACAGAGTGATCATTATTCATTGAACAATTCAAAAAAGCAAACATATGGTTAAATGCGAGTATGCCAGGCATTGACTCACACGAGAAATAAATTGTGTACCTTCCACAATAGCTCAGGCATGTCCAATGCTGGTTGTGCAATTGCAAGCTCAAAAATTGCTCGAGCTCGATCAGTCTAAGATAAAGATCTCTCCAATTCTGCATACTTGCTCCAAGCATAGCAATTGTCAGGCGACCACTCCAGATACTTTGCATACAGTTTTCTACATCGTTCTATATTACCAAGTTGCAGTTCTATCTCTATATACTTCTTAAAAATCTGTCGTCCAAAGAGCAGAGCAACATGAGAAGTTAACCATACTGCAAAGAAAAGAAGTTATTATGCTGGCATTTGCATAAATATTACCTTATCTTTAGGAGCCTTTGCAATGGCATTTCCTAATATTTGACAAGCACCTTTAAGATTCAGGTGACGTATTTCAAATTCGGCCGCTAGAAGCCATATCTTTGCAAAAGAGAAGATATGGTGAGGTATCTGGTTGAGACACTCCCTACAGATATTGAAATCACAGAGAACGGCAGTAGTGTCAATACTTAATAGGATAAATCTACTTATGCTAATACTGCAATGAGAATTTGAATAAAAGACGTTTTTGAGGTGATTCAGTAAGGAAAATTTCTTTAAAACAGAAATTCCATAACATCACTATCAAGCTCCGTGCCCAATATTGATAAACATGATAGTGACGTGTAGGGCAAGTCCAATGTGATTATCAATATCCAAACTTCAAGTTAACAGAAGGCCGCATACCTGTATACATCTCTTGTCCGCTCCATATCTACAGCATGAAGCTCTTCGAAGAGTGCAAAATTAATCCTAAGTTACACATAAAGGAATTATAAATATTAGGAGAAAACGTAAAAATAGTGAAAAAAAAAGTGAATAAACAACAAATCAGGATTCAAATAAGACATACCACAAATAAATATAGCGCTTCCAGTAGTATTTCTCCTCAGTTGGAGGAACATTGGCTATAGCTCTCTCATAAACCTGCCTGATTCTTTCTATGCTCCCAACACTTTCTTCCAATCTAATATAGTAAAGCCATGCATAATAATCCAAAGGATTTTTTCTCACTTCATCCTCATACTGAAACCTTCTCTTAGCAACAGTTTCATCCTCCATCCCTTCCCTGTCCCCATAATGATTTTCAAAGGCCAAAAACTTGCTATACAAATATTCTGCTCTTCCCTGGGGAAGGTAATTAACTGCAAATTCATATATCAATCTTGCTTTCTCTGTCTCCTTATTTCTTTCCTCAAACTCAGCAAAAGCAACAAACAGATTCTCTGCTTCTTCATCATTGTCGGTGAGCCTCTGGTCCACCATCTTCTCCACCGCTATCTCAAAAACTTTTCTGGCCTTAGCAATCTCTCCATTCTTCCACTCAAACATGGCATAGTCAATCCAAGACCCAACCTTGGGGTGGCACCGAACAAACCTCTCGAATAACTCTCGAGCTCGCTCAATTTCATAGTAGCGCACCTCGAACTCGATGTGAGAGCGCCATACTTGCTCGTCAGGCATCCACTTCATCCACCTCAGAAAAAGCCGCCTCGCTCCAGCGACATTGCCAAGCTTCTCCTCCATGTCAATATAGTTATACCACAACTGATCAACCCTAGGCAAAAGAGTCACGGCACGATCCCACACGTTCCTAGCATGGTTTGTAAAGTTGTTCTTCATCTCCATCTTCGCATAATTGAGCCACACGGTGGGATTCTTGTCATCAACTTCCAATGCTCTTTCCCAAACGGAGCGAGCGCGTTTGAGGTCGCCCTGTGACTCTTCCCACTGGGCGTTGAGCCATTCGCCATTGCTCCGTGGACCTCGCCGAATCAAGTCCTCAAGCCTTTTCCGCTTCGGCAAATGGTACTCACCAAGCTCCGTCGCATCGGTTATCTTCCGCTTCCGTGGGTGCGGAACCTCACGTAGTATCTGCTCCGCTGTGATCTGAATGGGTGCGACAGTTTTGTTCTTGACTTTAATTGAACGCGCAAACTTGACTTCCGTCTCCTTCCGAGTCAGGTAACCCAGCCTCGTGTACGCCGGTATCGACGAAGACATGGTTGACACGGTTGAACTCCAACGATTAACAAAACTAGAAAGCAAAGCAATAAGGAAGAGCGTCTGTGACTCTCTTCAAGAACGAACAAAAAGGAATTCGAAGACAGAGAGCGTGACGGGGTGAGACGGGAATATATAGATGTTTAAATTTTGGGGGCCCATTTGGTATGGCAGAGGATATATTTGGTGGGAAATCTTTTTGATTCCCGAAAAATTAAAATTAATGGGAGGTTATACTTACTATTTAATTTTTTTAAATACTTATTATTACCAAATCTTAACGTTGATTTTTTTTAATATAACGGTTATAATTTATTGCAAATTAGTAATTAATTAATACATATTATCCCATAAATTACAACCGTTAGATTGATGGAAATCAACGGTTAATATTTGATAGTAACAAGTAGTAAGAAAATTAGGTAGTAAGTATAACCTATCCCAAAACTGATAATCTTATTTACTCACGTTTGGTACAAAAAATTTAAAATTTTCCCGGGATTTTATTTTGTGTGTAATTTTTTTTGAAAATACCAATCAGAAATACCATCCAGGGGTGGTATTCTAGCAGTGTTGTAAAATCCAACCGGACCCAACCGGGTCAACCCGGTGTGTTGGATATTTATTATACCCCAATTGTTGAATTGATTAAAATATGTTTTGATGATTACAATCAATTTAATGTTAATTTAATTGATAATATTTAATTATCTTGAAATTATTAATGAGCTGATTGTTTGAGATTTCAAAATAATAATTATTCTGATTTGTAATAGTATTCAAGATAATTGAAGATTGGATGAAAATGGAAGAAGATATGGAAGATATCGTGAAAAGAGAGAAAAACATGGGATCAATAATATATTACAGCTATGTAGCACCGATACGACACGCGACACGTGACACGACACGACACTCCGACACGTCAATCCTAAAAATTATGAATTTCGACACGTTGGGACACGTTTTAATATTAAATAATATTTTAAATTTATATAGTATATATTTCATTTAATATTTATAATTTAACAAAAAAATGAAACTAAATTAATAATACCCATCAACACATTATAAAGATGGAAGCTTTAATAAAAAAAAAAAAACTGGGATGAGAGAGATATAATATCAGATAGAGAGAACAATTCATATTAGAGAGAGATCATAGAGAATGAGATACAACAAGAGCGTAATAGGAATTGACAACAATGATGCTGAGATGATCTCTTATCTACTTAAGGGAAAAAAGACAAAAAAATAAAATTGATATGATCAGGTGGAAGTTTTATAAATATATTTTAATTTTTAAAAAAAATTAAAAAAAATTTAAAATTTTTTTTTAAAAAAATTAAAATTAAAAAAAATTAAAATAAAAATTAAAATAAAAAAATTACGAAAATGTCATTTGACCGTGTCGGACAGGGTCAAATTCGCGTGTCGGAATGGTCAATGTGTCGGAAAAAGTCAACCGCGTGTCTGACACCGTGTCGGAGCGTGTCGAAGCGTGTCGCCGTGTCGGAGCGTGTCGGACCCGACTCTTCATGTTTTTACAAGTGTCTGTGCTTCTTAGGATGAAGTGATATCCAGACAACATATTCGTCGGTGTTAAGAGACAACTCTTTTCCTCATATAGCAAAGTAATGGTCCAGCCTTCAAGAAACTAAAATGTTTCTCATTATCCATAAAATAAAAAATAAAATAAAAAAATTACGAAAATGCCATTTGACCGTGTTGGACACGGTCAAATTCGCGTGTCGGAATGGTCAATGTGTCGGAAAAAGTCAATCGCGTGTCCGACACCGTGTCAGAGCGTGTCGAAGCGTGTCACCGTGTCAGACCCGACTCTTCCTGTTTTTACAAGTGTCTGTGCTTCTTAGGCTATGATGAAGTGATATCCAGACAACATATTCGTCGGTGTTAAGAGACAACTCCTTTCCTCATATAGCAAAGTAATGGTCCAGCCTTCAAGAAACTAAAATGTTTCTCATTATCCACAATCTTGATTCGCTCTAATTCCTTTTTAGTTGGTTTGATTATTTCTAATTCTATTACCTAATGTTACTGTATGGCATAATTATTATCAAGGTTGGTTACATACGTTACCAGGTATTCTACGCATATGTACTTGTACTGTAACATTCCCCCTCGTTAACTAAGTGTCTGTCCCCTGATTCTTCCATTTTTAATGATTATGTTGCTGTCACAGCAAAGCAAGCTAAAATTGGAATCGTTGGTTTCTTATCTTATGGACCTATTCCTATCAGAATATAAGTGCATAAAGTTTTTACCATCAATGGCAGCAGCATCGGCTTTATTTTTATCGTTCATAATCAAACCAAACAAGCATCCTTGGGTACGAAATACAACAATTATATTTTCAACTGCAGGTTTCAAGATAAAAGAATGCATAAATCATGTGCATTGGCGTTGCCTTTTAGTCGTAACCTCATCTTTTTCTTGTTAAGCAGAACATAGCGTTAAAAAGCCAAACCAAATATAAGCCATGTCACCTGAAGGAATGTGTCCTTGCCATACATGCGGTGCACTCGACTATCAAAGAAAATCCTTTCCAAAATGTGCGAGAAAGATACTTGCAACCCAAGGTATTCTGGTTTTCATTCAATGTGGCAGTATGCAGCACTTCACTTTTAAACATAGATCTAATCAGAAGTGCACGGCCTTTCTACAACAGTTTCATCAGGAAGCATTATTGACTGCTGGAGAAATTCCTGCAAGTTATTTTGAGAACGTTCCTGACTCAGCATCACTGATGGAGGAATTTCTAAAGTTGACAACAACATTTCGCTAAGCAAAAGAAACTTACACAGTTTCTTCAATACATAGATACAATACTTGGCTACATATGTTCAAAATCAGTAAGTAACCTTTAGGAGTGATAATGGGGCTACATATGTACAGTTTCTTCAATACATAGATACAAAACTTGGCTACATATGTTCAAAATCAGTAACCTTTAGGAGTGTTAATGGGGCTGAATTTACAATGATTGATTTCTTTCTTATTAAAGATATTCTCCTTTCTGCATTGTCTTTTAGGGTTCTGTAACATCCATGACCTTTTCCCCCCAAATTTAAACTCCTGTTGGTTGTAAATTTCTTAGACTCTGTTACTTGGTATCAGGACTCTCACTACAAGATATCCATTTTACAAAAAGGTACAAAGAACAATACTGAACTATGCAGTAAAGAAAAGAGAACTCTATCCAGAATTCCAGCAAGACAAAAGTAAGTAATGTAATTATTCAGCTTATGCAAACCTCGTTTATAAAAGGCTTTTCTCAGCTGCTTCAAAAAAGGGCTGGAGTTTCCTTAGAAGTAATTGTATGCCCTCGCCCCTGGGAATAGACCGAATAGATGAGAAAGGTGCCGACGATGCACATCTGGATCCTTTAAATCTTCCACAAGAAATCCATTATTTATCCAACAATTTAGCATATCAAAATTAACCATTGAATAAAGTAACATTAATCTTCCACATTTTAAGCGAAAAAATAAAAATACCGATTCCATTATGGAATGCAATATTAGTTGGAAGTAGCCTTGGTTGAGCTTCACCAAGTTCTCCAACAATATTATCCTTTGTTCTTCCTCCCCATAATCTGTTTTGAAAAGGCTAACTTAAAAGGCAGACACAAATATTGACTAAACAGTACATCAAAATTGTCAACAGAAATGACATGCATCCTTCCTTCCAGTAAGGGATATGCTTTATATTTGAGGAAATCCTGTTAGAAAGAACTCTCTCAGTAAAGAAATATGGAAAAAACTTGAGGAAAGGTCAAGCCTTTATGAAAAGAAAAGCAGATTTACAGAGCAAAGATCTGACCTTTTAGATCCACAACTTGCCGCCATCAAGAAGAGAGGCCCCACCCTGTCTTCAGCCCTTGGCCATTGTGAACAGAAGGCAAATGACATGAAAAGGGGCTTAGATCTTCAGATGGAAAGAAACGCGCAGCGCACACTGAAGAAGATGAATACAAATCAGCTATCCCAACCCAATGACACCTCATGTATACATGTCTTCGTAGAGGGCATGTTTAATCCACAAATAGACATATTTAATCAACAAATAGATATATCTATTTGTGGATTAAATATGCACTCTACGAAGAACGACTCTGTACCTGCTATCATAACCAGATACAAATAGATATATCTATTTGTGGATTAAATATACACTCTACGAAGAACGACTCTGTATCTGCTATCACAACCAGATCGATCTACTACAAAGAGGAGCTGAACGATGTTGGGGTGCTTCACCATGTTCATCACAACCAGATCGATCTGCAGCTAGAGAGACAAGGCGAGGGAGAGAAAGGGTGAATAAAAAGAGCGTGGGATTGGCTTCCTTCTCAGAGGAGAACAAAATGATATTTTTAACCCTAACACATAGGGCTTCTAACCCATACGGGCCTTTATCATAAGGGCCCTTTTGACCATCCGGGCTTTTAGCCCTAGTTCACGCGGACCAGGGCTTAACGGGCATGGGGAATACCTTCATGGGGAATACCTTCATGGGGAATACCTAATTTCTAAATTCAAGTATTAAAGCAATATTCTATTTAGCTATTTATAATTTATTTCAATTACCTTCATGGGGAATACCTAACGGGGCAGACGCAACGTCATTCAACTGCGGCATTTGCGCGATGACTGGTTGATGGAATATTGGAATTTGAAACGCAGCCATTTGACGAGGTTCATCTCCTTCTGAAGCACTAGCATCATCCGCCAGAAGACGTTCTTCCATTGCCATATTTTCATCGTCGTCGTCGTCTTCGTCATGCATTACCCAAGTCGGATCATTTTCATCTCCCTCAGAAAAGTTACCAACTGAAAACGCATGAGCGGCAAGCGAAGCTGGAAGACGGGGAGAATTTAAATCAACTGACCTCACCGGTAAGGGAAGATTCTCGGTTGCGGCGATGTCGACATACAACTCCAAAAAATCTATCCTTGATTGCTTGAAAAATTCTTCCATTGTCATCTCCACGTCTTCATCGTCAACAACTTTCAAACTAATGTATCTATCACCTTGCCATACCCTTGTCATGATCTGAGTGATACATTAATTGTCTTGAAGACTTAACTTCTGCCGAATTCTCTCATGCAGTTCGCCAATGCTTGCGTTGCGTTGGATACGTGTCGGCCTTTTTTCACCTTCAAATATGACACATCGTCGACCTTCAACCATCCTACCATTATAATATAACACAACACGAACAGAATCAGAATTTGAGCTCATGTTTAAATAGAATAACAAATAAAATTCAAATACTAAATTAAAGATAAAGGGATTTTGGTGAAGAAGAGTGAGAGAAGAGGTGTGAATTGAATGGAGGGGGGTGGGGGAATAAATAGAATGCACAATGTGACGCCCCTTTTGGGCGTCACATGTGACGCCCAAAAGGGGCGTCACATTGTGCATTAGATCTGTAATTTTTTGATAAATAACATTAAATGCATAATTATTTGATTTAAATGCATTATTTTAATTTTTTTGCCAGAGTAAAAATTTACAATAAGTCAATCACAGCCGGGACCGGTTGGGCAACGATGTGTGATAAACTGACACCCGAGAATTTAAAAATTTTAAAATCTAAAATTCATTTATGTTCTAAAAACAAATAATGAGAACAAGTTTTGAAAACAATCACATAATAAAAATCAGAAAAATATTTTTCTGATTGAATTATTAAAAAATTATAATTATAAAGACTATAATAATCTTGCAATAAATTAAAATTACAAAAACACCATGATTTTCGTCCCAAAACGACATCATATTGGACTTATTGCAGATAACTTATCTGTTGTAACTGCAGAAAAAGCGAAACCAATAAAAATCAGATAACCCAGCAAAAGGAAACAAACACCCGTGAATTTCGTAAAATGACTAGAATGTCTCAAACGAGTTTAGATAAAAAAAATAAAAAAAATAAGAAAACAGAGGGGCTTATAGTTAGAGTTAATATTATTAAACCACACACGGTGATTTACTGAGCCAAGGTACCAATTTAATAGGCCATTGGTTGCACCGAGTCTTCAGTGCAACTGTTGCATCAAAAATTTATTCAATCATGAGAGTAAAAAGGGTAATGGCAGCATTCTTCTTAAATGTGATTGAATAATGAAGTTGGGATTTGACCAAGTGATAGGCAACAGTCCCCAAATCCATTAAATAATTCAAGAGAAGATTGAGGCCAAGTTTTTGCCTAAAAAGAGTATTAATCATAATTGGATTAATGGATCCCCACTTAATTATCTTCATTAATTAGACAGCCAAATCTCACTCATTGATATGGCAGAACTCATTGACAAATACATTCAAGCCAACCTCTGGATAATGAAATGGGGGATATGCATTGCCACTCAACTCCCTTGTGGGCATCATATATATTTTTTTTAATAACTAAAAGTTTAAGTGGTGTTAAATATCGCTATCTCACTAAGGTTATGGAAGATCGCCCAACCTCTTTGGAATAAGAATTAAAATAACTAAAATTCTTATTCCAAAATTATTGAGATGATGATAGCATGGCTAAGTTATAAAATTGTGTTATTTTAATTTCATTTCCTCCTTCAAATTAGACTTCCAAATACAAATAACCAAAATTTGGCCTTAAATCCTTTGCATTGCAGAAAATTCAGATTAGAATTCATTTTAATTTTCCTCATTTTTAGATAGATTGTTTTACATCACAATTCATATCTACCATTTAGAAGCGGGATAGAAATAAAATCCAGATTGTGATTTTCTTACATTAGGCAAGACATTATAATAATACTTTGAACCCTAAATGATGAACATGATAGGCCCCATTTGAAAAGATCCCTCTTACCAACTCGATAGTCAAGTCACTCTTTCATCAGTTCATGTTAAACTTGTTGAGATGAACTGTCCTACTATAAAAAGATGCATTCAATTCTCTTAAATAAATGCTAGTGTGAATGAAAGATGTCACCAAGTCAAAAATCAAAGAATAAATTGTCGAGATCATGTTTTCCTCTATAATTTACATAAAGAAACAAACCTATCAACATTTTTAAAGAATAATAGCCACTGGCTAAGCTTTTTCTTAACATACTCTCATAGTGCCTCCATAAATCCAATGCTAAAACTAGTGTTATCCTTTAGACCGCTACTACCTAAATTTGCTTTGCCTCTATGCATCATAGGCAAAAATTTATTGTAGTCTATTCGGCCATCCCGAAATGGTAAAACATGAACACAACAAAATTGTCAAAAGATGAATGAAATTTGAAATTTCAGTACAGCATAATCTTTGATTAACATAAACTAAAAATTATGCAAGCCATACCTAACACATTACATGAGAACAAAAAATCAGAACAGTAGAGAAAGCATGGTTCGAAATATTAAATAAATTTTCATTCAATTGGGAAAAATCCGTAAGTTTCAATTTGATCAGGAACACCAACATGAGATCACTTAAAACAATGCCAACCCTTTCAATTCTTTTGGTTGGTTCTTCCTTCTTAGGTGAATTTGGATAGATGATATGTCAATATGACAAAAAATCATTAATGTAACCCCACCTAATAGCTTAAACTTTTAGGTTGAATTAGTTCTTTTACACTACCAAATTACGTTAAGGGCATCCTATTCTTTAAGCGTTATGAGTTCGTTCATCAGATAGCATAGCATAGCATGCATTAAATTACGTTACTGTAAAATGTTCTTACATTATTCTGATCAGCTTCTCGGATCATTTCCTCCAAGAGGACATCCTTCATACCAAATTCTTCACAAGCTTGTTGAAGTTCATCTTGAGTGATGTAGCTATTGGATATTGTTCATACTTCGCATGCTGATGAGGTAAGGTAAATATAGTACAGACAAGCTGGACTTAGTCTACATTGGGTGAATCAACATAAATCACTTTGTTGATTTTCTCTCTCCCTTTCTCTTTTCTGTTTTCTCAGTTTGTGTGTCTATTTCCAATAGTAGCTACTATCATCTTTATCAAAATATGAGAATGCTTCAACTAAATGATCTTCCCTGTCAACTTTGTTTAAATGCAATGTTGCAGCTATGAGTTCTCCGTAGTCTATTGTGCCACTGTTATCAACATCTATCTACAATCAAAAACAAAATTGGGATAGGATTATAACAATGTGCTAGTAGAAATGTTCAACTCTCTACCTTTACTATTTTGATTGTTATTTATGATTATACTTTTCGCCAATTTGCATAAACATATTTCACGAAATGATTACAAAGAGTTTTCCTTGCAAGATTAATCATAAAGAATGGAACGAAAAACACTTATCATAATCCTGGTCAAGTCACAACAAGAATAAATCAAGTCCAATAGGACTACTACTACTACTAACATAATAAGAAGTCCTAAAAGGCTAAAACATTAAGAATCCTAATATTCTAACAGGAGAAAATGTTTGGCCAAAACAAAAAAAGAGAGGAGAAAATATAGATTTATTTTCTGACATTAAGGAAATATAATACTTACAGCTTGCATTAGATCGAGAATTTCAGATCCACTGAGATTAGCACCAAACGTTTTCAGTCCAACCTTGAGTTCTTGAAAACTTATTTGACCACTGTTGTCAGTATCTATCATCTTAAACATTTCTTTCAATCCAGAAATTTCTTCTTCAGAAAGAATCTGTGCAATAACCTGCACAAAGCACTATGGAAAATATTAAAAGAGCACAATTTAATGATTCCAAATTGAATTTAAGATGTTGACATATTCAGCTTAGCAAATAAAAGTCAGTATATAACAATCCATTGTTCATCTTTACCAAAAGAAAGGAAAACACATATTCTCATGGTACAGAGTTATGTAATAGAAAAATTACTTACTCTAAAGCCATTTTCTTGAGCCTTTTAATTGCAGAAAACTGCTTCAGGCGACTCAAAACTACAGAATCAAGAGGCTCAACTTCATCAACCTGAATCCAAGGGTGACCTCCAAAGAAAAAGAACATAATCACTTACAAGATGATAATAAAAACTCAAGTTTAATGATATTGTGATAATGATCACAATTAATACTCCCAAGTCAGAAAGTCTTGCAATACAATGCTTAATGTTTCATCCAAAATATTTAAAAATTCAATAAATTCGTTTTTAGGGTTGTTTGATAAAACTGAAAGATTAACAGTACAGTAATTTTAGTCATCAGCTGAAACTTACGAAGAACTTCATCAATTGTTATCCGTTGTCTAGGATCTCTAACAAGCATCTTCCTAATCATGTCTTTTGCACTTTCAGATATATTAAGCCAAGGATCTGAAGAGAAATCAAGATCACCATGCAAAACCTCCTCAATTGTCTCTTGCTCCGTTTCTATTACCAAGGAACAAAACAAAACAAAATCTCAATTTTTAAAACCAGAAGAAACCTATAACGAAATACAAATTAAACAAAATGATTGGATCATCAAGGGCAGGACATGTTAAGAACTCATACCACCCAAAAATGGAGGTGTTCCGCATAAGAGAATGTATATGATCACACCAACACTCCAGTGGGCCATAACGCTCGCCTAGAACTTCAGGTGCTATATAATAAGTACTTCCAGTCGGATCCTTGAAATCATCTCCTGTAAATGAAGATTGTTAGTTACAAACACTCATAGCAATCATATAAGTATATATAGGGAAGCATAAAAAAGAATTCAATCCTTTAGGAAAGCTTTGTATGTTTTCATATCAAATTAACTATATGTTACTACAACAAATATGACTCAACATCATAAACAATTAGATATAGATGTTAATTGAACAAGGGGGAAAAGAAACATTTTTCCGAACCTGGTTTAAAGAAAACAGACATTCCAAAATCTATAGCCTTAATGGTGGAGTCTTCATGACCATTAACGAAAAGAAAATTCTCAGGCTTAAGATCAAGATGCATTACTCCAAGTGAGTGACAGTCCTTAATAACACCAACTATAGTCCTTCCAAGTTTAGCTGCCTTTCTTTCCTTGTAATATCCCTTTTCCATAATGTTCCATATTTTCCTTTCCCATGCTCTGGTCCCAAATTGTAGTACTCCTTAAGATCACCCACTTTTCTCAGCAAAATAGAATCTACTTAAAGCCCTGCAGCAGTTGATAGCTTCTTAACATTTCGTTTTGCTTGCTTTGCTGGTCTAGTCTGTTCCTTCTGCCTAACTGGTTTTGGTACAATGATATGTTCCACCTGCCTTATTTGTTCCTCTGAAGGTTTATTGCTCTCTTTATATATTGTCTGTTTCATCTCCTTGTTGTCAAATTTCACTGTCTTAAGAGGCTTTTGATGAACAATCTTTGAAGCATTAGGATTTGGCCTTTTACTCACAAGTGATGGTGCACTAGAAATTTCTATGTGGTTATGTGAAACCACTCCCATCGTTTGCTGACCACCAGAATGAACTCGAAAGAAAAAGGGAAACAGTCCACTAACACAATTGTTTCCCATCTTACACTGGTCACTGCCTCAACAAGAAACAATAACTAAACGTATTAG
>JAVKPL010012469.1:0-59777 GCA_032173675.1 Gastrolobium villosum | reverse complement strand
CGCTTTGTTTATAGTCTTAGCTCGACTTGATGCTCCCTTGTTCAAACTTTGGCTGGGTCATTGAGATAAGAAGTCAGTTCATCATGCTCATTGATCCCCCTGTTGTACTTTTTAAGTCTGTGTCCATTTACCCTTAACGTTGCTCCAGATGTCTCATGAGCAATGGTAAATGCTCCATTGGGGAATGCTTCAGTGATTTCATAAGGTCCTTCCCATCTTGATTTCAGCTTCCCAGGGAACAATTTCAATCTGGATCGATACAGCAACACCTTGTCTCCAACTTCTAGCTCCTTTTCGATCAGCTTTTTATCGTGCCACTTTTTCATCTGCTCCTTGTAGAGGTTGGCGTTTTCATATGCCTTGCTCCGAAGTTCTTCCAGTTCATTCAGTTGGAGCAACCTCTTTTCCCCAGCCAGTTCGACATCCATGTTTAACAAAGTGATTGCCCAAAATGCTTTGTGTTGGAGTTCCAAAGGTAAATGGCAAGCTTTTCCAAATACCACTTTGTAGGGAGAGCAACCAATAGGTGTTCGGTAAGCCGTTTGACACGCCCATAGGGAGTCATCTAGTTTGCTGGACCAATCCTTCCTGTCTGGGTTCACCACCTTTTCCAGGATTCTTTTTATTTCCCTGTTGGACACCTTCACCTGCCCGCTGGTCTGTGGGTGGTAGGGGGTGGCAATTTTGTGTTGCACTCCATATTTCTTCAGAATTGATTGGAATTGTCTATTCGCAAAATGTGTACCCCCATCACTGATGACTGCTCTTGGGGTTCCAAATCGGGTGAAAATGTTTTTCTTGATAAACTTCAGCACTACCCTGGCAGCATTGGTGGGGGTAGCAATGGCTTCTACCCATTTCGACACATAGCCGACTGCAACAAGTATATACTTGTTCCCAAAAGAAGGTGGAAAAGGTCCCATGAAATCAATGCCCCACACATCAAACAACTCAATCTCCATTATTGGAACAAGGGGCATTTCATGTTTTCTTGTAATGTTCCCTGTTCTCTGGCATCTGTCACATTTTTTAACAAAGATATTAACATCTTTAAACAGGGAAGGCCAGTACATACCTGACTGTAGCACTTTTGCTGCTGTTCTTGCCCCGGCAAAATGTCCCCCATAAGGGAAGTTGTGGCATTGCTCCAGTATCTTCTGTTATTCTTCTTCAGGAATGCATCTTCGAAGTAGTTGGTCGGAACACCTTTTATAAAGCAAAGGGTCGTCCCAAAAATACTGCTTAGCTTCATGATGGAATCTCCTTCTTCCTTGGTAACTTAAATGGTACGGTTCTATACCAGCAGCCAAGTAGTTTGCAATATCTGCAAACCAATGAGCATTCTTTTCAGAGATCATTAGTAGCTGCTCATCAGGGAGTGTTTCCTTGATCTGATCTTCTTCTTGTGAACTTCTCCTCTCTAATCGAGATAGGTGATCAGCGACCTTGTTGTCACTTCCTCTCCGGTCCTTGATCTCAAGGTCAAATTCTTGGAGCAATAGTACCCATCTGATCAATCTTGGCTTTGCGTCCTTCTTGGCAAAGAGTTGCTTGATTGCTGAATGATCAGTGGATACTGTAACTTTGGAGCATATCAAATATGTCCGGAATTTGTCACATGCAAAAACAACTGCCAACATTTCCTTCTCCGTTACTGTGTAGTTGGCCTGCGCCGGAGTAAGGGTTCTGCTAGCGTAGTACACAGTTCTAAAGATTTTGTCCTTTCGTTGCCCAAGTACTGCTCCCAAGCCGAAATCGCTGGCGTCACACATCGTCTCGAAAGGAAGACTCCAATCTGGGCTTTGAATGATAGGAGCGGACACCGGCCTTGACTTGAGCTCCAGGAAGGCTGTCATGTATTTTTCATCAAAATTGAACTTTCTATCTTGCTCCAGAAGTTCACAGAGTGGTTTGGCAATCCTTTAATGAAGCTGTGGTCGTGGGGAGGTAGCTTCTCAATTGCCTCCACCTTGGCTTTGTCCACTTCGAGGCCTTTGCTTGAGATCTTGTGTCCTAGCACAATGCCTTCTCTTACCATGAAGTGGCATTTCCCCAGTTTAACACTAAATTGCTCTTGACACATCTTTTCAATACCTGTTCAAGGTTATTAAGACAAGTAGGAAAAGAGCAGCCAATAACAGAAAAATCATCCATGAAAATCTCTACTGCTTCTCCTACTAAATCAGTGAATAAAGCAAATATGCATCTTTGAAAAGTTGCGGGGGCATTACACAATCCAAACGGCATTCTTCTGAATGCAAATGTCCCAAAAGGACATGTGAAGGTGGTTTTGTTCTGATCTTCCGGAGCAGCCGGGATTTGGTTGTATCCCGAATACCCATCTAAGAAACAAAATAATTCTTTTCCAGCCAGGTGATCAAGCATCTGGTCAATAAAAGGAAGAGGGAAATGATCCTTTTGGGTTGCATTATTCAACTTCCTATAATCTTGACAAATCCTCCACCCAGTTATATTTTTGGTAGCTATTAACTCATGTTTATCATTTTCAACTACAGTAATGCCACCCTTTTTCGGAACGCATTGCACAGGAGCAACCCATTTGCTATCAGAGATAGGATAGATTATACCTGCATCAAGCCATTTGATGATTTCTTTTCTTACTACCTCCTTCATATTAGGGTTCAGTCTCCTTTGATGTTCCACAGACGAGCTGTCAGGATCTTGGAGCAGAATCTTATGCATGCAAGCTGCTGGGCTAATTCCCTTTATGTCGGCCATTGCCCAGCCAATTGCTCCTCTGTAGTCCTTGAGCTTCTGTGTGAGTTAAGTTCTTAAGTTCTTGTTCATGGGTTAGTAAAGAAGAAATAATCACAGGGAGAGTGTTTTCTTTACCCAAATAAATGTACTTCAGGTGTTCAGGCAAGGGCTTTAGCTCCAAGTTAGGTGGCTGCTCTACTGAGGGCAATTTTGGTATTTGCTCTTGCTCCGATCGGTTCAAGGATTCAAAGATCCTTTCTTTCTTCTCCCCAGTATGCATGGAATTGATGGACACCAGATACTCCTCCAATTCCTCAAAGTCCTTCATGCCTATTTCTGACTGCAAATGCTCCTGTTGTTCTTCTCTTATGATCAAGTCAAGAGTTGAAATGCTGGAGCATTCCTCAGTGTTATCTTCATCAAACTTCATTGCTTTCATGACATTGAACTTTACCTCCTCCCCATTCACACTCATGGAAAGTTCGCCCTTTTTGACGTTTATGATAGCATCGCCAGTGGCAAGGAATGGTCTGCCAAGAATTATTGGAACTTCTTGGTCTGCCTCAAAATCCAATATGATGAAATCAGCTGGTAGAATGAATTTATCTACTTGGACAAGGACATTCTCGATTTTTCCTTCTGGCTTAGCTATGGATCGATCTGCAAGTTGGAGAGTGACTGTGGTTGGTCTTGCTGCTCCTATGTCGAGCTGCTTGAAGATAGAGGCTGGCATTAAATTTACACTCGAGCCCAGATCGCAAAGTGCTCGACCAAGATAGTTCTTCCCAACTGTACATGGGATGGTGAATACTCCGGGATCTTTCAGTTTGGGAGGAATCTTAGTCAGGTACTTGCATGATTCTTCAGTGAGGGCTACAGTCTCGAACTCCTCAATCCTTCTTTTTTTGACAAAACATCCTTCATAAATTTTGCATATGAAGGCATTTGTTCCAGAGCCTCCACCAGAGGGACATTTATGTGAAGCTGTTTCAACAAGTCTAAAAACTTGCTAAACTGCCTATCTTCATGCTGCTTTTTCAACTTCTGTGGAAAAGGGGGCTCAATTGGTTCACTCCTCCTTTTGCAAGGTAGGACATAAGTTGGGACCGAAACTGGTTCCTTGTCCTTCATTGCTCCATCATCCACTCCGGATGTTGTGGCCTCGGGTGTGATTTCATCCTTCTGAACCTTTTCCTTGGGTTCTGTCTGAGCTTGAGGATCAGTAGTTCCCTTGACTTCTTCCATCGGTTGACTTGCTGATTGGCGTTTACGAGACCGTGCCACTAAATCCGGAGGTGGTAGAATTTTTCCATCTTGTAAACTTACAACATTACAATGCTGCGAATCTTCCTGGGATGGCTTCTCTGTGTCACTAGGGAGTGTCCCTGGTTGTCTCTGTTTGAGTGCTCCAGCCAACTAACCAATTTGGGTTTCCAGGCTTCTCATGGCTGCACTGTTCTGGTTCATGTATTCCTTGACACAAGTTTCAAAGGATTGGGACTTCCCTTCACCCTTATCCCAGTTTTGATGGTTCTGCCTGGGATATGGGGGTCGATTATGGTAATTTCCTCCACTACCACCAGCATTGTTCTGACTCTTCCATCCTCGCTTGTTGTTCCCTTGATAGTTGTCATTGCTCCTGTAGTTATTATCATAACCACCTGCATAACACACAGCAGCCAAATTGTTACATTCTTCAGTTTCATGAGGGCCTTCACAAATGGAGCAACTTTGTCTTGATTGAGTTAAGAGAAGTTGCTCGGTTGGCCCTTTCTGTTCCATGGGCTTCCAGTTTTTTATAGTGCTCTAGAGCGAAGCCATCTGAGCTGAAATTATCAACTATCTCAGTGAAATTGTCCAAATGACTGTGGGGGTCTTCCATGGGCAATCCATGGAATTGACCAGCATTTATGATCATTTGGAACATTGCAGGTTTGATTTCAAAGTTCGAGACATTCAGTGGAGGAGGAACATAACCTCATTCTAGACCATTTCTGAAGGGAGCAGCCATATCATTCAACGATGGCCCTCTTCCTCCGTTCAGTCCTTCATCATTTTCATGATTATTATTATTGTTTTCATTGTTACCATTTCCACTATTATTTAAAACTTCAGCCATTGTATGATTTCTTAACCTTTGAATTCTTCTTCTGTTTCTGAAGGTTCTCTCGGGTTCTGGATCAAAAACTACTATTTCCAGTCCAAGTTCTGTAGGTTTTGTGCTCATACAATGGGAGGTAGTTAAATACACAAAGAAATTCAAAAACATCAACAGTGTGTCCTCTAAAACTCCCTTCCTTGCCAAATGATCCCCGGCAACGGCGCCAATTGCTTGGTCGAACCGCGAGCTGCTCGGGAATAATTTATATTGTAGGAGCAAGAGTACAGAGTAACAATCAGATTTTCCAACAGGAGCAACTTACTCTGACTAAGAGCAACCCTCTTCAACTATACGCAAGCGTACGTGTCAAGCAATATAGGGTGTTATAGCCCCAGATTTATCGTCCTCAGGGAGCAATTGTGAAGTAAGAAACGTTCAAGGAAACTTAATTTGTAAAAATAAAGAAAAGTAACTATTCTCGACCAAGCTTCACAAAGAGAAATCTCTAGTCAGCTAGTTAAACGATGTTAACCATTCTGAACCTAGATGAGAGCGGTGATAACTTAGTATAATCATCGAATATAAAGGCATCAATTTGAAGTAACTCAAAAGTAATCAGTGAGATGAGAGTAAAATCAACAGTGTAATCACAAGTTAGATATTGTGGAAAGAGTTGTAACAAAAGTTGACGTGGAGTTGATTTTTAAGAGAGTTAAGTAGGTGTTCACGGGCTCCATATTTTCATCCCTTTGGTTAACCCTGCTTGGTAGCATATTTTATAATGGATTCTGCTCCTTCCTTCACTTTGCCTTAGGGTAAGAAGAGAGCAAGGCCTTACTCTCCACCTTACTCCAGAGATCTTAGAGTTAAATACAAGGAAACCATGCTGCCTTCTGAAAAGAGCATGGGTTCACACGGTAGTGCTCCTCATTTCGGGTGTTTCTCCCTCCTTTCTTCAGGCTGAACTACCCCAAGATCTTGAGACTGCTACACGCCCTTGTCAGTGTTTCATCGACTGAGTGTACCTGGGATGAGGTTGTCAGCCCAAAGGGTTTCACAGAATCAGAATATTAAACCAAAGAACAACTCAGATTTCATTTATAAAATATGTGTTCCTTACAAAATTATCCTAAGACAAAAGGGATTACTTCTATGGAACCTTTACCTACTTAAGGAAAGTTAGCTCCTAGTGAGCATTTTACTAAAGAGAAACAAAAGGAATAATAAAACTATCCTAGAATGTGGGGGTGTCCGATCCTCTTTTGTTGTGTTCCTTTTATAGAGTCCCTTGTTAGATCCTCACTGTTCCTTTGATCAAGGGCTGTGCTTTCTTCAAATCCTCTCCAATAGTAGCTCTGCTCCTTGCCAACTCAGCTCTTCATGGGAATTATTGCGTACTCGGCAAGTGTACCGATCGTTGCAAGTAATAAAAGTGATAAGTAAGATCGTCTCCACAGGGATTGTAAAACAACTACTACGATAACCAGTCCTCTTAAGTTGGATGAATCGATTTGTGGTTTCACAATATTGTAACTAATTAAAAAGTAAAAGACTTGTTTTTAGGTTTTTATGAGAAAGACTTAAAATAAGAAAATGAAGGAAATGTTTTTGTAAAAGAAGTGAGAAAAGTACTGTAGCCAGGGTACATTCACCAATTGCTCCCAATTTTACTTTGGATTGATTCACAGTATTTATCGAAATTAACAACTCAGACAAATTATCATCTTTAAAATAATTAGTTAGATCCCAATCCCTTGGTGATCTAACCCTTTAATTCAATTGGAACCCTAATCCCTTAGTAATCCTGCATGAAAATAAGCATTATGTAGATAAATCCCACGACTGCGATTCATACAAGTCTATTCCTAGAACATGCATGAATCGTCATCTTTATCTCCTTTCAGAATCAGCATTCCAATATTCCTATTGCGAATCCTAATCCCCAGAATATCATCCTATATTAGGTTGATCAGATCTAACAGAAATAATATCAATACGCACAAGATAAAGATGAAGTATATTAAAATCAACACATAAAGTGATTCAATCCTTCGTACCAATTGTTCACAAAGGGATCATGGCCCTGACTACAGAAAATAGATCTAGCCAATCAACATCATGATCGCTGATCTGAATTCAACATGAACTGGAAATAAAATAGAAGAAAAGTACAAGAACGGGATGACGAACACGAAGAACGCCTTCCTTCTCCAGCCGGATCTGCCTCTTTAGGGTTTTTGTGTGTCTTTCCTTTCAAGGTTGAGTCTCTATTTATAAGAGACCTTGACCTAATTCTCCAAATTTTGAACTTTCATCTTTCGCGCCTCCCACGCTGACAGCGCCACTCCCGCGCTGTGAGCGTGGGAGGTTCTGCCTCTTTTTGATCTCCCGCGTTGATAGCGCGGATCTCACGCTCTCAGCGTGGGAGCCTCTGCCAAATTCTTGCTTCCCACGCTGTGAGCGCCATACCTGCGCTGATAGCGTGGGCTTTTAGCTCTTCTTTGTCCTTTTTGACTTCTTTTACTGCATCTTTCCTGATATTCAGACTTTGGATAATTTTAACAGTTTTTCTGCCTTTCTTGCATCGATTGAGTCACTTTCTTCTTCTTTTTGTCTTGTAATTTCTTATATGCTGATCGCATATCAGGAATACTCTCCAATAGCAGCTTTGCTCCTTGCCAGCGCAGCTCTTGATAGAAGTGGTCCCCCTTGCTTTTGGTTTCCTCTTGTGCGTAAGAATTCTGGAATCAGGGAGACATGCCCACTCTTTCTGCTGTGGCTGATGTGGCAGCTCCTGATTGCTTCCTTTTTCTGCTTTTGTACTGTAGCAGGGAGACACCTCCACCTTCTCTGTCGATGCTGACGTGGAGGCTCCTGATTGCTTCCTTTTTCTGCTTTTGTACTGTAGCAGGGAGACACCTCCACCTTCTCTGCCGATGCTGACGTGGAGGCTCCTGATTGCTTCCTTTTTCTGCTTTTGTACTGTAGCAAGCTTTTATGCTCCCTTCTGCGCAGCATTCCTCCTTCTCTCCTCAATATGTAGCTCCTTCTGTTGGGTCTTAGGCTTCCTGATCAAAACAAATTAACCAAACAATCATATGTGAAAAAGATAATGTTGATTCGCTCCAGGCCCACTATAATTCCTGTTTCAAGTATTGCTCTAGTCCGCTTTTCAAAACATTTGCTCCTCATGGAAGAAGAAGGTCAAAGAGAGTGATTTGTAATCAAAACATGGGTTTTGTGGAACAATATATATACTTAATGGACCTCGGCTTTTGAGGACCATCAACCAGGTAGCCTTTTTCTCTTCTTCTTTAAACTATGCTGCTTTAATTTTCTTATATGTCAATTTTTATTTTATTTTTAAGATTTGTAAGTTGTTGGTGTTATCTGCTGGTGTGATTTCCATTTGGCATTTTTTCTTTCCACCTATATTTTGTGTGATGATTGTGGAGATAATAAATGCTAATAAAGCAATTCATTCTGATGCACATGACTTTCAATCAACAATAAAAAATGTCTCTAATATCCCCCTTCCCAAAGAAAGTGTAGATACTATTTTATTTCACAGGCTGTGAGTAGAAACTGTTCATTTATTTACAAATCATTATCTTTCTGCATTATTCAACAAATGAGTAAGGTGGACTAGCCTCATTTACAATGAGAATTTTCTTCTTTGGGTGTTTTAAATTCCAGATTAGTATACTTGGCATCTTTGCAATATGACCATGTCTTTTATTCTAATAAATTTTTTCCAATTCTATTTCTGCTTATTTGCAGAGGACTATGGAGGGCTCTGTTTTAAGTTTCTTTTATTGTATGCTTGATGATGTTCTGATGAGTCTTCAGGATTGCCACCTTCTATTTTGTTTAGGTGAGGAATGGAAACCCTGCTCAGAAACAGAAATACTTGCCAAAGGTTCTTGTTCTGCCTTGTTTAATCTTATTTATTTTCAGTGATATATTGTCGATGATATGTAAGGATTGACTTTATAAACCAAAATTGCTGGTAGTTAGTCTTACCTTTCCACCCATTTCTGATGCTCATTAGTCATCTTTCACAATTTTTCTGTGTATCTGTCTATCTACATATTCATACTTCATAGGCTAAGTTCTTCATTTTTTAAGCTTATCTCTGGGGATCATGTGGGAGCTTTGGCAATGAGTGAGCCCAATTGTAAGATGTGTGAAATTAAACAGTAGCAGGAATGCAAAATAATTTTAGTACAAAACAAAAATCTGGTTACTTGAACCTTTTAGCGTCACTTATTCAAATTTGATTCCTGAGTCTATAGCGGGCAAAAATCCTTCTCTTAAAATGAAGGAGAAAAAAAAGTCGTTATCACTCATAAATAACATGCATGTACTATAAGCAAGAATTTTTTCTTCTTCTCACACAGTTGAAAGGAGCAAGGCTTGCTTTAAAGAAAAATCATTTGATTAGAGTAAGAAAATTAGAAATGAAAGATGAAAATCTGACATTTATTTCTGTTTGACTACAGATTCAGTACTGCCCAGAAATTGGATAAACTTGGGATGCGAGGAAGCGATACGTATGTATGCATGTTCCATGAATTTTTTTCTATATGTAATCCATTTCCAACTACTTTCCCTTGCTTTTACTGATAATATGGAATTATGTGGGCAGATGTGAGTTTGTCTTTGAGAATTGCGTTGTTCCAGAAGAAAATGTTCTTGGGAAAGAAGGGAAAGGTCTTGCAATTGCTTTTGTAGTGTTTTTTATTATTTTTAAAACGAAATCATCTCTATATTTGTTGGTGGCGCTCGTTTTGATAGACTTACAGAAAATGAGCTTATTTTTAAGTTCTGTTTTAAAGGATTTTATCTTCTTTTTTTAAGACTAATTTACTTTTGCATTTGGATACAATCTTTAAGCACTTATATTAGAAACCACTTGCCCTTCCACTTATTTCAGAAGTTAGGATCATTTGCTTCTAAAATAAGGAGTAACTCCACTTCCGTTTTTTTCCCTTCGAAGATTGCATCCGGACTCACTAAAAAACACTAGTACTTATTTTTAAAAAGCAAGTGAATCCAAACTGGTTCATAGTCCAGCCTGCAAAAGTTTGTTGCAAGACTATGATTGTTCTTACGTAATATGCCTGCATTGATCTATCACATCAGTCTCTCTCTCTCTCTCTCTCTCTCTCTCTCTCTCTCTCATAAGAATGTAAAAAGATTTAAAGAAATCAAGAAAATAGCATATTTCTTATGTTCTTATCTTTGTTACTTCTGAACCAGAATTTGGTTTATAGTGGCATCATTTTCCAAGCACACTTGACACATATTATTATCTTTGTTACTTCTGAACCTGAATTTGGTTTATAGTGGCAGCATTTTCCAAGCACACTTGACACATAAATTTGTGTAAATTAGAAGCTCTCTCCAATGAAAGAGGGCCATTAACTTTTCTGTCATTTTTCACAGTGTAAACACTGATCGCTTTTGTTATTCATTATATGTCAAGCGTCAACCATAGCTTGGTAATACCTTTTTTTTTCTTTTTCTGTTCAGGAGTCTATGTCATGATGTCCGGACTGGATCTTGAGAGACTTGTTTTGGCAGCTGGTCCACTGGGTGTCATGCAGGCATGTCTTGATGTTGTCCTTCCTTATGTTCGACAAAGAGAGCAGTTTGGTCGTCCTATTGCGGAGTTTCAGTTTATACAGGTTCATATTATGGACAATTCAATTTTTTGTATGCAATTGTCCTGCATGTATATTGTATGTAACTCTAAGTTATCCCAGGGAAAAGTTTCTGACATTTATACTTCTTTACAGTCATCAAGGTAGATGATTATAATGTCATGATGCTATTTTGTCTTTCTAAACAAGGTTGAATGACAGTAGATAACATTCTTCGTTTCAGGTCTTATGTGTATTCTGTAGCTCGGGACTGTGACAATGGAAAAATTGATCCAAAGGTGCCTCAACATATATTTATCTTGTGGTTAATAGAGTATTATTAGTTTTTTTTTTCTTGAAAATGAAAGCTTCATCATTGGGTTCTTTAAATGGATTATTGACTATTTTCTATATATATAGCGTATTTTACCGGTATTGGATGGAAGGATTAACCTTTATTCTTTTGTTTTTTTGTTTTTCATTTTTTTTATCGTTTATTTTGTTTTGGGTCCATTTTTGCATGGTGTATGAGTGCAGTATGCAGTGGCATCTGTGAATTATAATATTATGATGCTGACATGATATGTTAATAATAGTATAAATCATCAGTCTTGAAATGTGTGCATATGTTCCTGTTTCTGCAATTGTTTTTAAACTCAAGCATAAACTTACGCTAAGATATTGGTTCAACATAATTCTACTGGCCCCGATTTCAGCCAGGTCCTCAATGCTATAAAGTTATACTATTTTTCTGTTTTTAACCACGGTTGTTTGGCTATTCATTGTAAAAATCTTGGCTACTGATTTCAGGATTGTGCTGGAGCTATACTTTGTGCAGCTGAAAGAGCAACTCAGGTTGCTTTGCAGGTAAAATAAGTTGCTAGCATTGTTTATAGTTGCTGCTTTTGTTCTTGTTTTCAAATTTTACAGTGCTTATATTATATTTACCAAATTTGCAGGCTATACAATGCTTAGGTGGGAATGACTATGTAAATGAGTATCCAACTGGTCGTCTCTTGAGAGATGCCAAACTCTACGAGATAGGGGCGGGAACTAGTGAGATCAGAAGAATGATCGTTGGGCGTGAGCTCTTCAAGGAGCAATGATAATATGCTAGTTACTTGGATTTTGCCTGTTGCTGAGCCCCTTGGAGATTCCTTTGCAGAATGTTTGTAAAACTAAAAGTAATGTTTATTTATCAAACTAAAATTATGGTCATCAGAATTGATCATGAATGCAAGGAATAAAAGCTTCCATATTATATTTCTATGTACTTTTGCTGCCAAAATCTTTCAAAGCAATCCATTCATCTCGGAAAACAATGCTGGAAAAAAGAAATTTCAGGTCTAACATTCAATAATTTGGTGACTAAAGTAATGTGTGATAGATGCCTCCAGCACAAATACTTTTTTTTTATAAAATAAAAAAATAAATAAAAATAACCCTTTTTGAGTAACTAATTAACTATAATAGACAAAATAGTTATTTTCTAGTGGTTATTTCATTAGAAAACCTTTTTTTGGGTGAATTTAATCATAAGACTTTTAATGTTTATGTTACCACTAACTTTTTTTTTTTTTATAACAACCACTAACTTTTTAGTAAATCAACTACAAATAACATGATAATCACGACCAAGGTTGTTAAAATTGAGATCTTAAGTAAAATCGGAAGGGAATTAAAAAATCATAAAATGTAAAATTGTAATGTAAAAAAGTCGTAAAAAATCGTAAAAACGTTTGGGATATTAGTAAAATCGTTCTGTGAAAAAAAATCGTAAAAACGTAAAATCGTAGTGAGAGATTTTAACAACAATGATCATGACTGTTTTATAAAATATTTGATCGTTAAAGGGGTACTTTTTAAAAGGGAACAAAGTAAAAAAAAGCTCAAGACCAAAAAAGGCTTATGGGCATACATTATGGATCACACACTAAGCTGAGAAATACTGGATATTGAATATCGGAAAGGATTAATTTACATGTCTTATACTTATTATTATCATTAATCTCACATACATTTAACTGTCCTAATTCATTAGTTGCATGTGACAAGTTAGATGCAAGTGATATCAACAGCTAATAACGTGTGCAAGACTTGTTAAGTGTAAGTTCATCTTACCCCTTGAATAACAATTATTACTAAATGATTCATAACAATGAATTTGTCAAAGTTTTTACTAAACAATATTTTGCATGTTCTTCTTCTATGGCCACATTTCCGAAAATGTTCACCGCATCACACTCCAAACACATTCATAACAGTAGTAATGATATTACACACAACCATAGCAGGAAATTTTGAAACCATCACTATCACCATTATTCTAGACTATGTAACTCTTAAGCGGTGGAATGTGAGGAATGTGATTTACTGCAGAAGTTGAAGTCAGCATGAAGAATGTTGGTACAAGAAAATACAGAACTCAATCCTCAATTGAAGTCAGCATGAAGAATGTTGGTACAAGAAAATATAGAACTCGATCCTCATATTATGTTTCCATAACCGAGAGAATGCTTAAAGCTGAAGCACCTAGATGCATTCCCCTAACAATACCTCCATAGTCAACCTTAATCTTATGGCACAAAAGTAAAATGGAATCCCAGAGTGCCGTTCTTCCCTGATATAAAACTCAGAGTTGTTAGCAAACCAACATAATAAAATAACCATTGTAATGGTTGATAAGAGCATCATTTGCAACAAGTATCATGTGCAGTAGCATGCTCACTCGCAAAGCGCATAAATTATGTATTGGAAAACAACAGTATTAAAGGTTTAATAATATTAGTAGTATAAAAAAAAGTTGAATAGTATATGGTATGTGTTCATAACCTAAAGCTATACAAGCATTACCAACCTGAAGAGAAAACTGCAGCTTCATATCCCAGTAAGAGGCAAAACTTGGGGGACCCTGTTTTCCAACTACTAGTATACATGCTCCTGGGTGCAGCACAGAAGGGACAACAGACACTACAGCAATGTATTTCTCTGGAAACCTTTCCTTTGGGGGGAGGACTCCCAAGAATAAGGGATTTATGCTAGAATGAGCTCCAGCAGAAGACATAGCATCCACATGTAGCATCCACTTTGGATGTTCTAGGAAAGCACAGAACAGATACAAGAGCAAGTGAGAATCAGAAGGTAGCTCAAGGGTCCACTTTTTATTCTTTTTATCATAAACTTCCCCACTTCCAAGATACTCATAATTCTTCAAGCAGGTTCCTTGTGCAAGCTCTGTGAAAATTCAAACAAGGTAACTATAAGTAAGATTACATGGGTGTATGTTGGCCATAAAACCAATCTCGTATTAATGAAGTCATGCTTCCATTTATTACAGGAAATCTGACGAAAGTTATGACAGTTAAAAGCAATACATCCGTAACTGTGTCTACCTCGGATCCTTTGAACAGTGTAATCAGCGCGAACACTGCTTTGAGGTAGCAAACCTTTAACCCACTCTCCTTTAACCAAGGCTTTAAGTCTTTGGTGTTCAGATATAGCATCCACACAATCCTGCATGATAGGAACCAAAGAAGCCTGCTGTGGGGACTGTTGCATATTAGACACAAGCAAATTTGCTTTATGCAAATATAGACCACCAGGAAATTGTCAGAACTCACAAGCTATCAGCAAATATAATCAAACTGGGAAAACAGAAAATCACATTTAATTGACCAATGTGAAGGAACATACATTTGGAAGCCTCTATGGCCTGCGCAAGAGTAGAATGTAAATGATGAAGCAATCCATCTTCATTGAGAGTCAGTGCTGGTTGCCAGTCTTGAGTCTTATTCGTTACTGGCCAGATAGCCGGGGTTCCAGTAGATAACATGTCATTGCCCACTTGAGTGATTGTGATTGAAATACCAAGTTTAGCAGCTGCTTGCATAACCTATGAATATGAAATTCTTAGCAGTTATTTTGTGCTTCGAACATAAAGAAGAAATGGTGAAGATTAAAATGAACCTGAATGTGACTTGTCTCGATCTTGTTAAGCAAAGGATTCAGCAAAACTGAAGAAAACCATTGCCTAAGTTGGTCACGCCACAGCTCAATCTGAGGATAGATGCCCAGATGCTCAAAAGCTTCAATAGATGCTTCCATTGAAATTTGGGAGCCTGGAAACATCCTCACAGGCCTCAATGGTGTCGCTCTTCCAAAAACAGGAATAGAAGGGGGCGGGGTGGACAACTTCCCTGCTGATTCAATGATTTTTTCATCCACTTCAGCTAAGAACTGTTCCAGCTTTTCCTCTGATGTTATCTTATTCCAAGAGGAGGCTCGCCTATTAGACCAAGGTCTAGAGACAACCAAATCCATTCTTCTTGAACTGTGAAGGGGTGAAACTACTCCAGGGGAAAGATATAAAGATGATGATCCCGGCGACCTCCAGGGGGTGCTAATTGAACGTGTCGTAGCACCACTATTAGAATTTGACCTATCAGCATCAATGCGAGAAGACCATCGACTGGGGCTAGGAATTGGCTGATGAAGGGGAACAAGCAAATCCGAAGACACCAACTGGGATTTAGACTTGGGGGTCTTTTTCAATGAGTCAGATTTAACCAAATCAACCTTTGGCTTAACTCCTAAAAGCTCTCGTTGATGTTTAGTAAGAGGCATCTCATTTTTATTCACATTATTGGAATTAGGCACAGGCATAGCTGCAACAACTTTGAAGAGAGCCGACAAAGTTCCACTGAAGATAACACCCACTAAAGCTTGTAATGTCTTGGCAACCCAATCTGAATTTCAATAAATTGAAGAGAAATTAATTTTTTTTAGCTTGTACAGTGTGTAAACTTCAAATACTCTTTATTATACTAATTTGCATCTTAATAAAAAATTAAAAATACAAATCAATAGGCACGCTAGTTTTGACTAAATGCAAATGCAACTATACTGTTACATGAATAAGGAATAGTATTTTCTACCGACCATGTATTAGAAAAACAAATCGCTGCACGGAAAAACAACCATCAGCGGGAAGAAAAACAATTTTCTTACAACATTATTTTTTGTAAAACCCTTAATTAAAAGCATTTAAGAACCTACAACGTGATATAACTTTATTTAGTATTTTTAAATCAGACTATATAAAATTGTGTAAGAAAAATAAATGTAGCTTTTATTATATTTTTTTTTAAATATCATATTTATAATTTCTTTTATCTTGTAACTTCTTATAATTATAATTGTTATCATTGATTCAAAATTAATTTAACGACTTTCATTTAATAATATTTTGTAACGGTTGATTTAATTTTGATATAGTAAAAAAAGTAGTGATGAGGCAAAAAGAAATTTTAAAAATAAATGTACATAAACATGATAGTTTAATAAGAATTACGCATACAAAAGTTCGTAATTAAAAAAATCATAATTTTTTCACCAAAAAAAAAAATTTATAATTTTTTCACCAAAAATAAATAAATAAAAATTATGCATATTTTATATATAATTTTAAATACTATATAATTTATTTTAGAAAGTTGATCACATGAAGCAGCAGTGGTGGATGCCCCTCACCCACACCGTGATCGTTTGTGGTCAAGAAAAAGTCATACACACATCAAACAATCAAATTTTAGGGATATGGGAAAAGAAGAGCACAAGAAAAAAATGAAAGATTTTTTTTTTCATAACATAAACGAAAGGGTTTTTACCCCAAAAATAAAATAAAATAAAAGATGGTTCAAAGAAGGTCAGGGTTAGAATTTGGGAGGCGCAGCGAAGGAAACGTCAGAATTAAGATTTAGAGGAAAAAAACAATAATTAAAATTAAACACATATATATTTTGTTTTTGATATTAATATCCTAATTTGATTTGTAATTTGAAATTAAAATTACCCCTTTCCAAATAAAAATTACAAAAAATTATAATTTTTCACCAAAAAAAAATTATGATTTTGAGGTTGAGAACTTACAAGCTATAACAGGGGAAAGACTTTGGAGCCTCAAGATGTCAATGAACCAATTTTCCCTACAATGGTGTAAAGTTTAATAATAGATAGAATAATGAGTAGTGTTGGCATTGGTAATAAGTTAGTAGCATAAGATAAAGAGTGTGTACCTGAAGACGATTGTGAGAAAGGTGAATGCGGAGAGACACAGAAGAAAGAGAGGACGAAGAGGAGAGTGTAATTGGAAGGTTGAAGACTTTTGGAGGTGAGAACAGCGGATAAAGAAGGGTTTTGATACACTCTGAACTTCGAATTCGATGATGATGAAGGGGAAGAAGAAGCCATGCCCTCTGTGAGATAACAAGAGACCATAGCAACGTAGAAAATCTGAATATTGTATGTTGAATTGATCCAGAGTATAATATATAAAGAAATACTAAGTCTAAATCTAACCTAAATCTTAATGAAATAAGGAAATAAATCTTTATAAATAATAAAGATATCCTAAAGATATCCTAAATCCTAATGAAATAAGGAAATATATCTTTACAAATAATAAAGATATCCTAAAGATATTCTAATAAAGAGATCTAACCTAAATCCTAATGAAGTAAGGAAATAGATATTTAAAAATAATAAAGATATTCTAATAAAGATATCCTACAGATATTCTTTGTAACAATACCCTATGATGCACGGACACGGACACAGGACACGACACGACACGCCGACACGTTAATTTTAAAAAATATCATTTCGACACGTTGGGACACATTTTGATATTAAATAAAATTTTTAATATATATAATATAATTTATATTTAATACATATAAGAGTTCATAATAAGTTTTATAACCAATCAAATATTTAAATTTCATAACTTAGATATAAATATAAATAATTTTTCGTACTTTGCTAATTTTTCATATCAAATTTCATAATAGAAAAAAATTAATTTATAAATTATTTCTTATATATTTAGTTAACAAAATAAAATTAAGATTAAAAAAAAAAACGTGTACGAGTGTTGACCGCGTGTCGTAAAAAGTTGACTGCGTGTTGGAAAAACGTGTCCGAGCGTTGATCGCGTGTCCCCAAATGTTGACCATGTGTCGCACGCATGTCGGACACATGTCTGACACGCAAATTTTGAAACTATTAACGTGTTCGTGCTTTGCTGACAATACCTTCAACCCCTCGTTAGGGTTTTGATCTGAGGTTTAAAACTTCAAATCATATAAACCCTGTGTCTAGTTTTCTTTTTCTTTTTCAAGTTTGATTGTCCTGGTTAACATTTATTCAAAGGGAAAGGGTGAAATTATGCTGGGCTGGGCCAAGTTTTGCCGTGAAAAGTCAAAGCCTACGTCAGAAATTTTCAATTTGACCTGACCCAAGCCTAGTACGAGTCTAACTGTTAGTCTGGTTTGACCCGTTTACAAAAAAAAAAAAAATGGTCTGGCCTAACCCGTTAGCCTGTTATTTTTTAACTTCCATGCACAACCATGAATCAACTTTACAAAATACTCAAATTATATTGCTAAACCAAAAATCATAGTTTCAATGTCCAAACAGAATCATGAATCATAACAAAACTCATACAATATGGATTTAAGTCACTTTCAAAAGCAAAATGCTCAAACTAAATAACATATATTTCATCATATCCAACAAATAAATCCATACTATGTAAATTAAAATAAATATATGAATCCAACAAACACATCATGATGCTTGTAGTAAGTATAACCTCTCCCAAAAACCTTTTAATATATTCATATACACAATCTAAAGATGTTGGTTCCTCCTGCATAAGAAATAAATTCAGATTGCTTTTAAAATATAATCGAATATAATTAAGTTATAAATAATTGCAATTGATTAAATCTATATCTTTTGTTTTTTCTTCAAGGTATACTTACTCTATTTATTGTATTTAAAATAAATAATACAATATAGGCTGGCCTGTATGCTTATAGGCCAGGCCTTGTGAAAGTGGGCCCGCGACCTTTTTATTAAACAAGTTTTTTCAAGGCCCAGTCCCGGCTTATTTTACGAAATATATTATGTCAGGACTGGCCTGACATAGGTCCAGCCGTAGGCCCTTGTAGGCCGGCCCCGCCCAATTTTACCCATACTTACAATCTATTTTCGTTTACAACTTCTTACAACTCATATCTTAACCGGTAATTTCCGTCAATCAACAGTTAAGATTTTCGCAAATAAAATTTATTAATTAATTATTAATTCACAATAAATGATAACCGTTGATTGGCGGAAATTAACGGTTAAGATATGAGTTGTAAGAGGTTGTAAACGAAAATAAGTTGTAAGTATAACCTCCCTTTATTTAAAAATTTTAGTTTTGGGAATTACAAAGTTTAAGCTCCCAGGGAAGGTTATAGTTACCATAATTATTAGTATAAGGGAAAATTGTTTGTTATTTTAAATTACACAATTGATGTCATTTTACTCTTACAATGAGGTGTGACTCACCTTCATATTTTTATGTTTACTACTCTTTATCCTTCTTTATCTATCTCTTTCTCTGACTTAAAATGACACAACTTTACATCCTTTAAAATAATAACATTTTTCTTTCACCAAAAAAAAAATAGCACTTTTCAACGTGTTTGTCAACTTGAAATAAATGACACTTTTTGCTCTTTTCTATCTGATCTTTAATTTTTAATGATAATAAAATGACACTTGTTCTCTCATATTATAGAGAGAAGCCACAAGAGATCCACCATTAAAGGATAAACAAAAAAATAAAAAAGAGTGAGTGAAGTTTTCAAAATGAGATAATATAAGACAATTACCTCGTGTAAAATAAGATTAATATTTTCAATAAATATAATCGTTCCTTAAATATTTATATATTTACAAACATTCCCCACAACCTTAGCGCTCAACTAGTTTTAGTGAGTTTGTATTAAATTTATTTTAGTTTTGAATCATTTTAGTTGGTTCTAAGAAATTTAACATAATTTGAACTGTTGAATCATCTTTCTTTATTTCTCTTGTTATTTCATTCGCTATGCATAAGTTACTACATTTTTCGAAGGCGATTTAGAGTACATTTTTTCATGGATTATTTAAGTACGGTGAAGACAACAAGAGAAATAAATATTAGGCCAAGTATTACAAATGATACAAATATTACAATCCTCCAAATATTACAAATGATACATAAACTCAAATGGCATAAACTACTAGACTTAGGCAAAATGACATGAACAAATATGCTAATGAAACTCATACTACATACATATAAGATGTTCATGCCCTAAGTCTAGCCTAGGCCAAGTGGCCACCAAAATGAAAAATACATAACTGCACCACTAATATCATCATGCGGGCTTCTTTCCCGCTGCTCCACTGCCACTGCTACCTCCTGAAATAAAGTCCCCAAGACGGGGTGAGATATACAAATATATCTCAGTAACCCAGAGGTTCTGAAGAAAACTCCGCCCAATGGTTCACTTCGATGCATATAAATACTGTAAAACAACATTACTTAAAACGGGATAAAGCAAGGGATTTAGAGAAAAAGGGAATTATAGGAATATAAACTACGACGAAGCGGGCTGGTAGCTACCATACCACACAACGTCCTCGGCATATAAACCTACGGGTATCATCCAAGGTGTGTTCCTAGAACCACAACCAAGGTACCCCTCCCATCCACATACATCCAAGACTTCCTAGTGTGCTCCTATCCGGATTACACACCACGACCCTGGGTCAACTGGAACTCCCTCTCGGAGACCTATCCAGTGGAAGTCCGGAACTTGCCCGAAGGCTAACTATCTACTGGCCAGTGATCCGGTACATAAGTACCCTCATAATGCTACATGCATGCTCATGCTGTTCTACACTACTCATACACACTTCCTACCATAACCCTCAACGGGTGTGGTGGCACACACAAGGGGAACAAGCCCCAGTACCAAGAGGTTACCTTATATTTTATTCCACTAAGATCCGCTGCAGCTTATTCCTCACACTTGGTACACCACTGAATGCCTACACAGAGGACATTCCCAATCACTTATAACTCACACAATACATGCAAATTTAGAATTAACATGTATTGGTTCAATAACTTACCTCAATCCACTTGGTCCAGGACCAAGGGAAATCCACTGATTCACTGTTCAGGGTTTAAGTCGACATACGGCAACCTATGCAAACATATACAACCATCAGTATACGTCAAATTTCAACAAAACACGAAAAGCACGAAATCCTCCCCATCCTCTCTTGATGGTTCGGCCAACATAGTGTTAATTAAAGATTTATTTTTCTAAATTTTCTTTCTCATTTTATTATACTTCCATAGGTTGCCACAAGGCTGGTTCAAGTGTCTTTTCGCCGTTTTACGTCTTTTAAACACCTTTTTGCTAATTAGTTCACTGTATGTCATTTCAACACTTAACACTCCCAATTATTTTTCTATTGGTTTTCCAACCTTCCAACCATCACACAACCCATCAAATTACCATTTATAACATGAAACATCATCCAAGCAATTTCAACAACATCATTTCACCTCTTTTTGTCGAATGCCGAATTGCACACTAGTACACATCCAAGGAATTTCCATCAATTTTAACCACTCCACACCTCATATCATCCTATTATATCATCATACAATCATACAACAACTCATCAATCTATCCCCAACACATTTTCAACTTCCAAAATCATAACACCTCAAATTTTCTCAAGTTAAAAATCCACATTTTTCCTCAATGATTTTTATTGCATTTCTAGCTTTAATGCATCATTCTAAGGCATTATCCTTTAATACACATTTTTCAATTGAGCTCTCTAACATCACACATCAACCATGCAAAGTTTAGGTCTCAAAATCAAATCATCACATTCAACCAATTAAAATGTAAGAACACTCACCCAAATGGTAGGTATAAGACTCCTCCTAACAATACTCCACCATTGGAGCACTTAGAAGCTCCAAGAACACCAAAATTCTCCTCAAAACCGTGACTGAAATCTGGCCTGATCTCCTCACACACGCGATTTCAAGGCTTGAAAGTGGTACCAATGTGTTTAGGAGGTGTTTTCCATCAAGATTCAATACAAACTTTGTTGGATTTGGTTGAGAAATGACTTAGTTATGGATCAAAGAAAAACTTGCACAAAAATGGTGGGGGAGGGTTGTGTTGCGCGCAAGAGGAGAGAGAGGAAGGTGGGGAGATGATGAATAGTGATAAAGTGATGTGTACTTAAGTGACTTATAAGTGGGGTGGGTCCCACGCGATTTAAAACTCATCCGAATTTCTCTCCGATTTCACTAAACATCCGTAAATTCAAAACTTATTTAGAAACTCAAATTTTTAACATTGACTATTGTCCCTTAATTATACTTTATCAGATGAATCTTCGGAGAAAACACTGTTTTAAGCTATTGCGCGCGTTGTTGGCACGCTTCCCCACACTGACTTAATTCCATCAAATTTTATCAGAATTTATATTTCCTAACTCTATAAACCATTTATAATCAATATTTGAAACCTAGAGCTCAAAACCCGACTGACACGTTTTACGGTGCAATCGTACCGCGGTATTTTTACCCGCGAAAAATACTATTCACTGATTTTTCTGAAACTTGCCTATCCACTCAATTTTTCGTTCTGAATCCATTTGCATGGTTATTTTTACCATCTGAGAGCTTCTACTCAATTTTTACCTTCCTAGGTTTGTGTATTGGCTAATTTCCGTTTTGCCCTTTCTTTGTATTTTGCCTAATCTTTAGGATTTTCACTAATTCTTCACTTAACCACTCATTTAACATTTTAAATACTTAATTTTAAATTGCGAGGTGTTATAGAAAGCAATAATCTATTGATTTTTATTGCTGTTACGATGCATAGGATCAACACAACAAGGTCCATTTTTTCTACGGTTTTCAGAAGGAAATCTCTGTGTGCTGCTTTCTCCACCTCCTTGCTCTTCGACGAAACTCAGATACAGGTTCCCCTCAACACCACCCTTATGCTTTTTCCTACATGGGTTTAGCTGTCACCGATTCAGTGTTGTACCATGATTGTTCTCTTTAGAACTGTGTTAAAAAAGTTTGACCCTTTCTTTTTTTTAGAAAAATAAATTGAACTCCCCATTTGGGTTCTCATGAAATTACTATTAATACTCGAACTTGAACTTGGCTTGCCTTTATTCTTCTGTAGATGAAAGCACAGATGTATACGAAAGCATTAATTTTTAAAAGTAAAATAAAATTGGGAGATGAAATAATGGTAGTCTTGATGGAAATTATTATATGATCAATAAAATGAGTAATATAGTCCTGAGCAAATTTCACGATGTCCGTTTTGAAAGTAAAACTGGCCTTTGAAGGCCGATGCATGTAAGGTGTAAAACAAAAATTTTACTGCGGAACATATGCACACATAGGTTCATGCTTTAAGACAACATGATGTTACCTTGTTTTTGGCCTGATCAGTCAGGGAGATCAGATGTCAGGCTTGAAGGGTTCAAACCCTCTAATGGTGATCCACACCACCGTTCGTCAATGATGCAAGAACCCTTTCTTGAAAGCCACCAGATGAACACCACAGTGAGGCTTGCTATGCGCACAAGTGGTGAAGGTGGAGGCTAGGTATTCTGTTTGGAAAGGTGTAGTGAGCTACCCTACAGAATGGTGCATAGATGGAGGAGAGTTGGCTAGGTTTTTCACTAAAACCTAAGGTGAGGAACAAGTCATATATATATGCGCACACTTGGAGAGGAGGAGGGATTTAAATCATTCAAAATGAAAACAAACTTTCAAACTTCTTTGAAATTTGCGCATAGAACAGTGAGATAAGGTGGAGCTGTTGCAAAACTAACTTTGCCAACAACCTCCAATCTTATCCACATGAAATTAACTTCAAAATAATTTAAACTTAAATTCATAAACTATCATATAGTATATACTTCTCATGCACATAATTCAGCCCTAGAAGGGGTCCAAATATATTGAGTAGTTGCATTCAAAATTTGAATCAACTCACCCACTGATTCCCTCAACCACCAAATCTGAATGGAGGTTTGTTTTAAGTGATAAGATGACATTCTTATCACCTAAAAGTTGCGCACCAAACAGCCAAGGGAGTGCCTCCAAAGATGCTTCTTGATCCAAGGAATATGCTCCAATAAGATCCTGTCTTATCCTTTTGTTATGAAACAACTTTTCAAAACCAATTCAAATTCGAATTCAAACACTTGAATTCAAACGTTCAAACATTCAAATTCAAAATTCAAAATTCAAAATTTCAAATTTCAAATTCAAAATTCGAATTTCAAAATTCAAATCCAAATTCAAAATTCAAATTTCAAATTTCAAATTTCAAATTCAAAATTCGAATTTCGAAATTCAAATTCTAAATTCAAATTTCAAAATTCAAATCTCAAATTCAAAATTCGAAATTCAAATATTTGATTATTAATTTAACTAATTAAATTAATTAGTAATGGCTTGGACTATCCAAGCCCATTACTAAACTCCATGCACCACCCACCCATTTAGGTGGGCTTCCAAACAGCTTCTTGGGCTAACAACATTATTAGGCCCAATACCTTTAAAGCTAGTCCATCATGACTATAAGGTGTTAGTGTGTGACCCATTAGGTCCAACTTAGCTTCTGACATAACTGGGCTTGGGCCCAACAAGCCCACAACCCAATTAATGACAACACAGAGCACTAGCAATGCTTTGTTGCCCCAGAACTAGTCAGATTAATGACTTGATCAACCTATTGCACATATTTGGTTACCGTATGTATTTCCCTTCGTCTCGGTTATCTTCCCATTAACCTAGGGTAAGGAAATGTATCAACCCCTGCGGTTTAGGGTAAGCTTTATTCGAAATAGGGAATCTTCAATTTACTGACTCTAAAGGCAGATCATCTCATGATCTCTTTTACTATGCATAGATTCCCGAGTCCCTGTAAATGTCATCCCGATTTCTCCGGTTTACAGATAACCTAATCTCTCACAGAGATTTGACGAATTCCTTCAGCTTATTACCCTAGCCCTTGTGCCCTTTAAGGACACGCCCAACAGTATACCTATGAGTCTCCATGTTTCAGGCAGACGAGGTATACAATCAAAACATGCCTTCAAGAACACAGTCTAGGTAATAACTTCTGGTCTAAGGAAAGACACACCCAAACATAAAGAGATTACTCTAATGACACTATCTGTGAGATTTCCTCATAGAGTCTCTTTTTGGGTCTGTTCAGTGCGAGCTATACTCTTATAGGTCCACCCACGACTTTAGCTAAGATATCTCCATATCTGCAGCTCATGAGGTCTTTACCTTGTATCCATATACAAGTAGATAAGTCGTACTAGTCTTTACTCGAGATCACTGATCCCCAAACTCAGTGTCTCTAGACTAGGAACAAATTATTAGGAATAGACATGCAATATCCTTGAATCCTCATGATCGTGATCTCATCACAGATACTCAAGAGATACCTGTTCTATTCCAAGGGGTTTATCCAGTTCATTCATATAATATTAACAGTAATATCGAGTCACAATATGAAACTGAATAAATAGTGCTTACATTTATTTGCGACAAACAAAGTTCTACATCTAGTGTCCTTTATTTAATCAAAAGATTGTCTCTAGGACACCCATATGCTAACAAGCTCCCACTTGGCCTAGAGCCAATCAGACCTAAGTCGTATGCCCAAAGCCTCATAATGACTATCATGTTTTCTCTGAGAAACAGCCTTTGTCAGAGAATCGGCCAGGTTATCGTCTGTGGGAACATAATCCATTTTTACATCATTCCTATCAATGATTTCTCTAATCAAATGATATCTACGGAGCACGTGTTTAGATCTTTGATGAGACCTAGGTTCCTTTGACTGCGCGATGGCTCCAGTGTTGTCGCAAAGCAACTGTATGGGCTCATCCACGCTCGGAACCACCCTTAGTTCATTTATGAACTTCTTGATCCACACTGCCTCCTTAGCTGCTTCTGAAGCAGCTATGTATTCAGCCTCTGTCGTTGAGTCTGCTGTTGTCTCCTGCTTGGAACTTTTCCAAGACACTGCCCCACCATTTAAGGTGAATACGAATCCTGACTGTGACTTGCAGTCATCTTTGTCACTCTGAAAGCTGGCATCAGTGAACCCTTTCACTGTTAACTCATTAACCCCACCATAGACCAGAAACGCATCCTTAGTTCTCCTTAAGTATTTAAGGATGGTTTTGACTGCCGTCCAGTGACCCTCTCCAGGGTCTGACTGGTATCTGCTCGTAATGCTTAAAGCATATGAGACATCTGGTCTCGTACATATCATGGCATACATGATGGATCCAATAGCCGAAGCGTATGGAATTCCACTCATGCGATCCTTCTCAGGCTGTGACTTAGGACACATAGCCCTTGATAGGTGTACCCCATGACTGACAGGAAGAAAACCCCTTTTCGACCCTTCCATGCTAAACCTCTTTAGCATCTTGTCAACGTACGTGGATTGAGATAAACCCAGCAGCCTCTTGGATCTATCTCTATAGATCTTTATACCGAGTATAAAGGCTGCCTCTCCCAAATCCTTCATGGTAAAGTTTTCTGAAAGCCACTCTTTCGTTATTTTTAATGTGGGGATGTCATTTCCTATTAGCAATATGTCATCTACATAAAGCACTAGGAAGACGACATTACTCCCACTTACCTTTTTGTAAACACAAGGTTCATCCTCGTTCTTGATAAAACCGTTACTCTTAACGACTTCATCAAAACGTATATTCCAACTCCTTGATGCTTGCTTTAGCCCATATATTGACCTTTGTAGTTTGCATACCATATGCTCCTGATCTTTGTTTTCAAAGCCTTCAGGTTGTGTCATGTACACTTCCTCCTTCAAGAACCCATTCAAGAAGGCGGTCTTGACATCCATTTGCCAAATTTCATAGTCGTGGTATGCTGCTATTGCAAGCATGATCCTAATAGATTTGATCATGGCAACTGGTGAAAAAGTTTCATCATAGTCAACTCCTTGTCTTTGACGATACCCTTTCGCCACCAACCTAGCTTTGTAGGTCTGAACGTTGCCATCTGCATCAGTCTTTCTTTTAAAGACCCATTTATTACCGATAGGAACTATTCCTTGTGGTTTAGGAACCAAGGTCCATACCTTGTTCTGATACATCGAATCCATTTCAGATTCCATGGCTTCAAGCCATTTTGAGGAGTCAACATCTTTGACCGCCTCCTCGTAGTTACTTGGTTCATCATCCTCAACACTTTGCTGATTCTCAATCACAAACCCGTACCTTTCAGGTGGATGGATGACCCTCGTAGATCTACGGAGTTGTGTGTTTACTTCTCCATTGGAGAACGTCGCCTGCGGAGCAGACTCGGGTTCCTCAATCTGTTCTTGTGGATCTTGCACTTCTTCAAGATCAATCTTACTCCCACTGCCTCCTTGAGAGATCAAATCCTTCTCAAGGAACTCAGCATTCTTTGAAACAAACACTTTGTGTTCTTCCATGGAGTAGAAGTAGTATCCCTTAGTACCTTTAGGATACCCCACAAATAGACATTTAGTACTCTTAACACTAAGTTTGTCTGATGTCAACGATTTGACATAAGCTGGCGATCCCCATACCCTGAGGTAACTCAGGTTGGGTCTCTTACCACTCCATATCTCATATGGTGTGGTCTGAACAGATTTAGACGGTACCCTATTTAGAAGGTATGCCGCTGTGTCTAAGGCATATCCCCAAAACGATTTTGGAAGTTGAGTCTCACTCATCATAGACCTAACCATGTCTAACAAGGTCCTGTTTCTCCTTTCGGAGACACCGTTTTGGTGTGGTGTGTAAGGAGCGGTAAATTGTGAGAGAATTCCATTTTCTCTCAGATAACCCTGAAACTCGTGGCTCAAATATTCACCACCACGATCTGATCGTAATGTTTTAATCATCTTGCCACGCTGTTTCTCCACCTCATTCCTAAACTCTTTGAACTTTTCAAAAGCTTCAGATTTATATCTCATTAGGTATATATACCCAAATCTTGATTTGTCATCTGTAAAGATAATGAAATAAGAATATCCACCTCTAGCCTCAATAGACATTGGGCCACATACATCAGTATGAATGAGTTCTAATAACTCACTAGCCCTATGACTCTCAAGCCCTTTAGGCTTTTGTTGAATCATTTTCCCAGCTAGACAAGATTCACACTGTCCATAGGATTCCAAATCCATGGAGTCCAGGTATCCATCTCTATGCATCCTAGACAATCTTGTTTCATTTATGTGCCCTAGTCTACAGTGCCAAAGATAAGATTGATTATCCGTCCTAGGTCGTTTCACATCTATATTGAGCACTTCATTTCCCATTTCCAACACATACAATCCATTTATTAAAGAAGCAGTACCGTAAACCATATCATTCAAAATGATAGAAAAAGTACCATCCCTAATACTGAAAGTATAACCATCTTGTTCTAAACAAGAAATTGAAATAATGTTTCTAGAAATATGCGGAACATAAAGACAATTATTCAAATGCAATAAAAGGCCCGTAGGCAAAATAAGGTCAGCATCTCCAACTGAATGAGCAGCAACTCTTGCTCCATTACCAACGCGGAGATCCACCTCGTTTCTATCCAATCTCCTTGGGCTCCTAAGTACCTGCAACATATTGCAGATATGAGAACCACATCTGGTATCCAATACCCATGAGGATGGATTAGCATAAGAATAATTTATCTCAATCATGAAAATACCTGAGGCAGAAGCATCACCATGCTTCTTGTCCTTCACATTGTTCAGGTAGTCTGGACAATTCCTCTTCCAGTGGCCTTTCTTGCCACAATGGAAGCACTCAGCATCACCCTTGTCCTTAGGTGCCTTCTTACCCTTCTTCTTGCCCTTCTTCTTCTTGGATTTTCCTTTGGGCTTAAGGGGGTCACCTTTTGCAGGCTCCTTACCCTTTCCCTTGGCCTTGCTAGGCCCACCAATCAAAAGAGCCTGTGTCCTATCCTTCTTGATAGACACTTCAGCTGTTGTTAACATGCTTAACAACTCAGGCAAGCTCACTTGCATCCCATGCATATTGTAATTCATGATGAATTGACTGAAGGAAGGTGGAAGTGAGGTGAGGACTAAGTCATTACTTAGCTTGGCATCCATGATGAAGCCTAGGTTTCCTAGCTTCTCAATCAGCCCGATCATCTTGAGAACATGGCTGCCAACAGACATGCTCTCAGTCATCCTACAAGAGAACAGTTCTCTTGAGGCCTCATACCTCTCATGCCTGCCTTTAATATCATACAACTCCTTGAGATGTACGATAATAGAGGGAGCATCCATATGCTCATGCTGCTTTTGCAGTTCAGGCGACATGGATGCCAACATGATGCATACTGCCATCACATTGTCATCCAAGTGTTGTTGGTGGGTTACGAAATCAAATTCCGCAAACCCTTCTTCCCCTTCCCGTGGAGCTACGGGTATTACAGCATCTAAAACGTAGGCAATCTTTTCGGCCCTTAGAACTATTCTTAGGTTCCGATACCAGTCCATAAAATTTGAACCGGTCAGTTTATTCGTATCGAGTATTGAACGCAGTGACAGTGGATTAGTCATACTATAAGCTGAAAAGGATGTAAAGATAGTTTTAGTTAATATACGGTTATGTAGTTAAAAGCAAATTATTAAAGACTTGAAATAATTTGCCCCTCCCACTATTTTATCTAAGTCAATGACCCTTCCTTTTGACTTAGGGTTAATCTACTTTAGATTTTACCTTAGTGGGATTAAGAGTGCGATTTGTAACATCCCACATAATTAGTAAAATACATAAGTGCTATATGTTATAGATGCATGTGTAGAATTCGGATTTATGGTTTAGGTTTGATGGCTTGCGAATTGTTGATCCTTATCCTTGGATGAGACTAAGGTAAGTATTTAAATTAAATCATAGGAGGGTGCTTATGTAGGCATGTGAAATTTATTAAAATCATATGAGTAATTTGAGTGTGTGTTAGAAGGCTTTTGTGTTTATTGGACTTGGAAAGTGGGCTAGTGTGTGTGGACTTGTCACTTTTGGACTTGTGTTGATGGGTTGCCCTTATGTGGGCCGATGGCCCAAGGGGTCTTTGGATCAAGCTAAATCGGCCCAAAGTTAGATCCACACATACTTCCCTAAGCCTTGTCCAACAAGGTTGTCTTGTGTAGCAAGGAACACCCACATGGCTTGATGTATTTTTCCTCCTCATTTCATGCGCAAAAAGAGAGTGGATAAGACTTAGAAAATCTTCCAACTTTTCCTCATGCATGACCGCCACCTCACACCTTAGTTTGTGCACATTTGACTTCAACTTCATTGCATGGAAGACACATGTACTCCTTAGCATCATTTTGGGCTGCATACACCTCACCATAGGCGCACAAGAAGAGGATTTACATCAGATTTTTCTATGACACAAATCTATCTTGCTTGTTGACTTGGAGAACCACCTTACACCTTCCATCAAGAGGCTGAAATGTGCAGATTTCTGCATGCTTTTGGCAGTCCATCATGAACCAAATCTGTCCCTTGCCTCCACATGCAACCAAAGAAGGATTTTTTGGCAGATTGCATGTGCTTTGTGTGGAGGAGAAATCTGCCAACTCCCTCCACTCCACCATGTGCGCATGACTTGCTTGTTTGTGTTAAAAAAGTTCTGACTTAGGTAGCACAATCAGATCTGAACCTCTCCTCTCCTCACTCCTTGCATGCGCATAGTGTATATTAGAAGCAACCCCTTGCTTGTTTTGACCAAGTGTGCAGTCCCACCTTCACAAGAAACCAGATTTTGCCATAATGTTGCATCATTGCAACCCCTCCTCACTTTTCCTTTAAGATATGCGCACAAGAGGGGGCTGTTCTCATTTTACATTCAGCCAACCCTCCTCTCTTCCCACACTCTCCTAGCCGA
Organism: Gastrolobium villosum; assembly: GCA_032173675.1. Lineage (NCBI taxonomy): Eukaryota > Viridiplantae > Streptophyta > Magnoliopsida > Fabales > Fabaceae > Gastrolobium > Gastrolobium villosum. The sequence goes on along the minus strand of JAVKPL010012469.1, from coordinate 29,437 downwards.
ACATACAAGCCCTCTTGGAGAAAGAAAAACCTTGGTAACTTACCTTCCCTCACACTCTCAAACCGTGGCTCAAGAACACCAAGCAAGTGCAAGTTTTTCTCCTCCCTTTCCCTCACTGTCCAGCTTTGTTACTCACACTTGGAAGCTGTCCAAGATTGTTCCTCCTCACCATTGTATGCGCACAAGCCATCCTAGGAAGTGTGGACTTGTTGTTGGTAGAACTAGAAAGGTGTGGTGTGTGAGCAAGAAGTGTGTGCTACAAGAGGTAAGCCTAGAACTTAGACCTTTTACATTGTGTGAAACCATGTGTGTGCATGAGATGTTTACTTGGTTCTATTTGTTTTGGATTCTTGAATGAGTATGGTAAAGAAATAATGATGGAGCTATTTTATGAGGATTTGTATGCATGAAAGTCCCATGGTTATGCTTAAGTTAATGCCACTGTTTTGGAATGAATCTACCACTGTTTTGAGGATGCATATGCCACTGTTTCGGTTTTACAAGAGCACCATCTTGATGCCACTGTTTTGTATAAAAGTGCCACTGTTTTGAGGATGCATATGCCACTGTTTCGGTTGGACAAGATCACCATTTTGATGCCACTGTTTCTGCACACAATACTCACTGTTTTAGTGCCTCACATGCCACTGTTTCTGCATAAAATGCTCACTGTTTTAATGCCACACATGTCACTATTTTGTACCAAAAATACTCACTGTTTTAGTACTTAATGAGCCACTGTTTCTGCATAAAATAACCACCATATTGATGTTCAAACACCACTATTTATGCCACTGTTTTAATGTCCAAAAATCATGATTTATGCCACTGTTTTAATCACCATTTATGCCACTGTCTCAATGTTCAAAAATCTCTCTTTATGCCACTGTTTTGATGTGCAAATACCTCTACCTATGTCACTGTTTCATGTTCAAATGCAACCATTCATGCCACTGTTTTGATGCACAAATACCACTACTTATGTCACTGTTTTGATGTTCAAATGCCACTGTTTATGACACTGTTTTAACGTTCAAATGCCACTGTTTCTGCCACTGTCTAATGCCACTGTTCTGCCACTGTTTTAAGGTCCAAAATGTCACTGTTTCTGTTTTAAAATGGTCACTGTTTCTGCTGTAAAGTGCTACTGTTTTTAAGTAAAACGTCACTGTTTCTGCCCACTGTTTTTAAGGAAAACGTCACTTTTTTCTGCTCACTGTTTTAAGAACAAACGTCACTGTTTTTTGCTGTAAAACGCTGCTGTATGCTCACTGTTTTTCTGCTGTAAAACACTGCTGTATGCTCACTGTTTTCCACTGTAAAACACTGCTGTATGCTCACTGTTTCTGCTGTAAATCGCCGCTGTAAATGATTGGTTGTAATTGATTTAGGTGCGCTTAAGAAGTGAGATACTTCGCTGCTGTTTGGTATTGTTTAAGGCACGCAAGGTAAGTGTCAGGCGATATTACCTAATGTGACTATTGACTACTGGTATAAATTTGTGACATGATGCTCCATATTCCGTAAAAGTATTATGTTCCTTATGATGAAAGAAAACTGCCAAAAATGTGCCGTGATGGCTATATGATTATGAGGTAAAGATGTTATGTGGCAGCATAACGTATATGAAAAGTATATGTGCCGTGATGGCTATATGAAAAGTATATAAGCATGCACCTTACATCATACCGCATTTTTATACGTTTGAGTGTGAAAGCATAGCATGGCATGCATGTACCAAGATCATATAGGCCTTGTTTTTAGAATAGTTATGTACAGGACCATGTGTTTGAGCAAGCATCATATAGGCATCCCTAAGGTACCAGGGTATGGGACACTTGGCATCAGTCCGCATAGGCCCACAGTTGGAATCCACAGGGAGCTCAGGTGCCAAGGTATATTGATTCCACTGTGAAGTGCGCGCACGACGGTGCTAAAAGCACAAAGGAAAGGCGTTATATACAAAGGAAAGGCGTTATATACGCAATATATATGAATATGATGAAAAGGAAAAAGGAAAAGGAACAAGGATATGTTGAAGTGACTGTTTATGATTTTGTGCCTAGTTAATACTGTTATATTATTGGTTTTGTTGCCACACTACTGGGATTATTCTCACCCCTTCGGGGCTGCTATTTTCCTAAATGGCAGGAGGACGTAAAAGCATTTGAAGGCATGATGTTTGCTGTTGCTTGCTGATGAATGGACTTGTACTGTTGCTGTTTGATTGATTGGATGACTGTAATGATTAATATTTTGGTACTCTTGGATGACTGTAGACTCTATCATCTCTATTTTATCTTGAACTTTTATGAACAGCGGCTATTTTGGAAAACCTTTGTGAAAGGAATTTTTGAATGACTTATGTGCTGAAATTTTTACAGTGCACCTTACGGGTGGTGTTTTTATGAGCAAACGAACTCCGATTTACTATTATTTTATATGCACGCGAAGCCCTCAACGTGCTCTTTCTAAATCACTTGAAATATTTTTTATCGTCCAAACAGAAGTTATAAGAACTATTGAAACGTCTTTCGGATTTGTATACTGCTATGAGAATCTTTGTTAGCTCATGTGACGTTAACGACTCTAATTCCGCTTAGCAAACGACTCTCTTGGATGCATACAAGGGAGGGCGTTACACTAATTGGTATCAGAGCAGTTTGGTCCATGGATTTGCTTGTGATTGATTGAATTGATTGTTGATTGTGTTTATCTGCTGATTGACTGCCTAAATGTGCTATAGTTTAAGTGTTTGAATATATATTTCCTAGGGTAGTTAGATTGTTTAGACCGTTCTGTGATAAGACACGGATGCATAGCTAACTTGTCCGAATTGAACTCGAGTACCTACTTGGGACTGCTGCCATGAATAACTTGCGGTGAGCCTGATCAACTCATTTCATGATATTGTGAGTGCAGAATCATGGCAGGTGGTCGCGGTTCAACTCGGGGAAGGTCTGGCGATGCGGAAGAGGATCTTATCACTACCATTGGGGGACTGGCAACGTTTATTCAGAATATGAGCCAAGAATGGCGCGACCATAGGCAACAGAATCTGAACCAACCCCCACTGCATGACAATGCAGAAGAAATTGCCCGTCGGAGGTTGAAAGACTTCCGAAACTTCCAACCACCTACCTTTGAGGGTGAAGACAACCCTGAGGCTGCAGCGAAGTGGTTGCAGATGATCGAGCATATATTTGAACGCATGGCATGCCCGGAAGCGCAGAAGACCGATTACGCATCGTACCAGCTGATGGGAGAAGCTTTAACATGGTGGACTGGTGCGAGGGCTCTGCTGAGAGCTCAGGATGTGGAGTTGACATGGGCCGTGTTCAGACAAGTATTTTTGGATAAGTATTTTCCTAAGGCAATGAGAAGAATGAAGCACACTGAACTGCTGTCACTTAGGCAGGATAACATGTCGGTCAATGAGTACATTGCAAAATTTGGGCAGCTGATCGAGTACGCCAACTTTGACCGGAACATTTATGATGAGGAATGGCAGGTAGAGAAGCTCGAAAGCGAATTACATCCGGAGATCCGTAAAGTCATTTTGACGACGACTAATCGTACACTTCCGGAGCTCATCAATCAGAGTCGACAGGCCGAAGGAATCATCAACGAGGCCAAGAATTTGGACAAGCCACCAGCACAGATTCACGGAGGAAACAGAGCAGGCAGGTTCTTCAGGACGGCACCTGGTAGGGGTCGAGGCAGAGGCACGCAGTTGCAGGCGCGGCCTGGAAATTTTAAGAGGAGCAATACTGTTGGTCAATCGTCAACTGGACGGCAGGGTGCGACTGTTTGTGCTACATGTGGAAAGAATCACTTTGGAGTTTATCGCAAGAGCAACAATGCATGTTTCAGATGTGGCCAGCAAGGACATTTCGCTTACAAATGCCCCCAGAACGCTGATCAACAGCCTACGCAAGCACGGGTGTTCGCACTGGATGCGAAAGATGGTAATTTTCAACCTTTCTCCCTCATTTCTTTATTGCAAGTTAGAAAAGAGCTCCGCAAGGGAGCAGCAGGGTATCTTTTGACGATCGAGGCTGAGACCTCGGTTGACACTCAAATTCAGAATGTACCTGTAGTTAGAGAATTCGTGGAGGTATTCCCGGATGAAATACCTCGATTGCCTCCTCATAGGGAAATAGAATTTTCCATCGAACTTGTTCCTGGAGTTGGACCAATCTCCATTGCCCCGTATCGCATGGCGCCTTTGGAACTGCGAGAGTTGAAGAAGCAGATAGAAGAGCTTTTGGCAAAGGAATTCATCAGACCGAGTACCTGTCCATGGGGTGCTCCAGCCATCTTGATTAAGAAGAAGGACGGAAGTCTACGTCTGTGTGTAGATTACCGACAGCTGAACAAAGTTACGGTGAAGAATAAGTATCCGCTACCGAGGATCGATGATTTGATGGACCAGTTGAGAGGAGCCAGAGTCTTTTCTAAGATAGATTTACGATCGGGATACCATCAGATCCGGGTCAAACCGGAGGATATTCCGAAAACGGCTTTTAGGACTCGTTATGGGCACTACGAATATCAGGTGATCCCATTCGGACTTACAAATGCTCCAGCGGTATTCATGGACTACATGAACCGCATCTTCCGCCCGTTCCTGGATCAGTTTGTTATTGTGTTTATCGATGACATTCTGATTTATTCTGCTAATGAAGAGCTGCATGCGGAACATTTGAGGATTGTCTTGCAAATATTGAAAGAGAAGCAGTTGTACGCGAAGTGGTCGAAGTGCGAGTTTTGGCTTAAAGAGGTCCAGTTTCTGGGCCATTTCATTTCAACAGAAGGTATTGCGGTGGATCCCAGCAAGGTTGAAGCTGTCATGAATTGGGAACGACCCAAGACTGTCACCGAAGTAAGAAGTTTCTTAGGTCTTGCTGGATATTATCGAAGGTTCATCCAGAATTTCTCTCAGATAGTGCAACCTCTTACTCGTCTCACACGGAAGGATAAGCCTTTTGAGTGGACTGAAGCTTGTGAAGAATGTTTCTTGGAACTGAAGAGCAGATTAACGAGTGCTCCCGTACTCACTATTCCAGATCCTACCCGAAAGTTCGAAGTATACTGTGATGCGTCGCTGAAAGGACTTGGATGCGTGTTGATGCAGGATCGTATGACGGTAGCTTATGCATCTCGACAACTAAAGCCTCACGAAGAAAATTATCCTACGCACGATTTGGAGTTAGCAGCTATAGTGTTCGCACTTAAAATCTGGAGGCACCACTTGTATGGTTCGCAGTTTGACGTGTTCAGCGATCATAAGAGTTTGAAGTATTTGTTCGACCAGAAGGAGCTGAATATGCGGCAACGACGGTGGATGGAATTTCTGAAGGACTACGATTTTGAACTTAAATACCACCCAGGAAAGGCAAACGTGGTAGCTGACGCTCTGAGTAGGAAGACACTGCACACTGCAACTCTGATGATGGAAGAACTGAAATTGTTTGAGGCCTTTCGAGATTTGAACTTATCTGTAGACGAGAGAGGGAATAGCATAAGAATGGGAAATATAAAGGTGGAGAATGAATTGATCAGTAGAATTAAGGAGGCTCAGAAAGATGAAGAGTTAGTCCGCGATTTGGTTGGTAACCAAGAGGTAGTAAAGGATGAGAATGATACTTGGAGATTCCAAGGCCGGTTAGTAGTACCGAATGAAGAGTTGAGGCAAGAAGTTTTGCAGGAAGCTCACAAGGGTAAACATGCAGTTCATCCTGGATCCACGAAGATGTACCATGATTTGAAGACCTCGTTTTGGTGGCCGGGTATGAAGCGTGATATTGCTGAGTATGTATCTCGATGCTTAACTTGTCAGAAGGTGAAGTACGAACATCAGAAACCTTCGGGACTCCTTCAACCTTTGGAGATTCCCGAATGGAAGTGGGACAGCATTGCGATGGATTTTGTAGTTGGACTTCCTCGGACGCGAGAAGGATATGATGCTATCTGGGTGATTATTGATCGTTTAACGAAGTCGGCTCATTTCTTGCGTGTTAGAACCACGTATAATACAGAGAGGCTTGCCAGAATTTATCTGCAGGAGATTGTGAAACTGCACGGAGTTCCTACGAGTATTGTCAGTGATCGTGATCCTAAGTTTACATCTAAGTTCTGGGAATCTTTTCAAAGAGCATTAGGGACCCACTTGAGATTGAGTACTGCTTACCATCCGCAGACCGATGGCCAGACAGAACGCACCATTCAAGCATTAGAGGACATGTTACGCGCATGTGTTTTGGAGTTAGGAGGCAGCTGGGATAATTATCTTTCTTTGATTGAGTTTGCTTACAACAACAGTTACCACTCCAGTATTCAGATGGCACCGTACGAAGCTTTGTATGGGAGAAAATGCAGATCCCCTTTATGCTGGACTGAAGTGGGTGAGCGAAGTATATTAGGACCTGATTTAATTCAAGAAACATCCGAACAAGTAAAGAAGATTCGGGAAAATATGCAGCGGGCTCAGGCCAGACAGAAGAGTTATTACGACAAGCGTCATAAGCCCCTATCTTTCGAAGTCGGAGACCATGTATTCTTGAGAATCACTCCTACATCAGGACTCGAAAGGAGAATGGGAGTTAAGAAGTTAAGTCCACGGTACTTAGGACCGTATCTGATCATGGACCGGATTGGAGAGTCTGCATACCGGTTGGCTTTACCACCCAATCTGTCAGGAATTCACAATGTATTTCATGTGTCGCAGCTACGGAGGTATCTCTCTGATCCATCTCACGTGTTACAACCGGAAGAAGTGGAATTAAAGGAAAATCTGACGTATCAAGTGCAACCGTTCCAAATCCTTGAAAGATCCGTCAAGCGACTCCGTTCTAAAGAGATTCCTTTGGTGAAAGTATTGTGGAACAACAGATCGGCAGCTGAAGCCACTTGGGAGCGCGAGGACGACATTCGGAAACGCTATCCAGAACTGTTTAACTCTTAAGTAAGTTTATTTTGCGGACAAAATTCCTATTTGGTGGGGAGAGTGTAACATCCCACATAATTAGTAAAATACATAAGTGCTATATGTTATAGATGCATGTGTAGAATTCGGATTTATGGTTTAGGTTTGATGGCTTGCGAATTGTTGATCCTTATCCTTGGATGAGACTAAGGTAAGTATTTAAATTAAATCATAGGAGGGTGCTTATGTAGGCATGTGAAATTTATTAAAATCATATGAGTAATTTGAGTGTGTGTTAGAAGGCTTTTGTGTTTATTGGACTTGGAAAGTGGGCTAGTGTGTGTGGACTTGTGTTGATGGGTTGCCCTTATGTGGGCCGATGGCCCAAGGGGTCTTTGGATCAAGCTAAATCAGCCCAAAGTTAGATCCACACATACTTCCCTAAGCCTTGTCCAACAAGGTTGTCTTGTGTAGCAAGGAACACCCACATGGCTTGATGTATTTTTCCTCCTCATTTCATGCGCAACAAGAGAGTGGATAAGACTTAGAAAATCTTCCAACTTTTCCTCATGCATGACCGCCACCTCACACCTTAGTTTGTGCACATTTGACTTCAACTTCATTGCATGGAAGACACATGTACTCCTTAGCATCATTTTGGGCTGCATACACCTCACCATAGGCGCACAAGAAGAGGATTTACATCAGATTTTTCTATGACACAAATCTGTCTTGCTTGTTGACTTGGAGAACCACCTTACACCTTCCATCATGAGGCCGAAATGTGCAGATTTCTGCATGCTTTTGGCAGTCCATCATGAACCAAATCTGTCCCTTGCCTCCACATGCAACCAAAGAAGGATTTTTGGGCAGATTGCATGTGCTTTGTGTGGAGGAGAAATCTGCCAACTCCCTCCACTCCACCATGTGCACATGACTTGCTTGTTTGTGTTAAAAAAGTTCTGACTTAGGTAGCACAATCAGATCTGAACCTCTCCTCTCCTCACTCCTTGCATGCGCATAGTGTATATTAGAAGCAACCCCTTGCTTGTTTTGACCAAGTGTGCAGTCCCACCTTCACAAGAAACCAGATTTTGCCATAATGTTGCATCATTGCAACCCCTCCTCACTTTTCCTTTAAGATATGCGCACAAGAGGGGGCTGTTCTCATTTTACATTCAGCCAACCCTCCTCTCTTCCCACACTCTCCTATCCGAACATACAAGCCCTCTTGGAGAAAGAAAAACCTTGGTAACTTACCTTCCCTCACACTCTCAAACCGTGGCTCAAGAACACCAAGCAAGTGCAAGTTTTTCTCCTCCCTTTCCCTCACTGTCCAGCTTTGTTACTCACACTTGGAAGCTATCCAAGATTGTTCCTCCTCACCATTGTATGCGCACAAGCCATCCTAGGAAGTGTGGACTTGTTGTTGGTAGAACTAGAAAGGTGTGGTGTGTGAGCAAGAAGTGTGTGCTACAAGAGGTAAGCCTAGAACTTAGACCTTTTACATTGTGTGAAACCATGTGTGTGCATGAGATGTTTACTTGGTTCTATTTGTTTTGGATTCTTGAATGAGTATGGTAAAGAAATAAGGATGGAGCTATTTTATGAGGATTTGTATGCATGAAAGTCCCATGGTTATGCTTAAGTTAATGCCACTGTTTTGGAATGAATCTACCACTGTTTTGAGGATGCATATTGTAACATCCCGCATAATTAGTAAAATACATAAGTACTATATGTTATAGATGAAGGTGTAGATTTCGGATGTATGGTTTATGTGTGATGGCTTGCGTATTGTTTGACCTTTATCCTTGGATAAGACTAAGGTAAGTATTTAAATTAAAATCATAGGAGGGTGCTTATGTAGGCATGTGAAATTTATTATAATCATAAGAGTAATTTGATTGTGTGTGTGTTATAAGGCTCTTGTGTTATTGGACTTTGGAAGTGGGCTAGTGTGTGTGGACTTGCCACCTTTAGGCTTGCCTTATTGGATCCATCAAGTTCAGCCCAAAGCCAAACCCACACATAATTCCCTAAGCCTTGTCCAACAAGGTTGTTTGTGCACCAAGGCACCTTCACATGGCTTGATGTAATTTCCTTCTCATTCATGCGCACAAAGGGTGGAAAATACTTAGAAAAAAATCTGCCAATTTCCCTCTTGTTTGACCGCCACCTCACTTTGCTTATGCACACTTGATTTCAACTTCATTGCATGGAAGACACTTGTACAATTTAGCAAGATTTTAGGCTGCATTCTTCTCCTTTTTGGCGCACATGGAGGTGTCTTGGAGCAGATTTTTTCTATGACACAAAACTGCCTAACTTGTTGACTTGGAGAACCATCTTACACCTTCCATCATGAGGCTGAAATGTGCAGATTTTTGCATGCTTTTGGCAGTCCATCATGAGTCAAATCTGCCCTTGTTTCCACATGCAACCAAAGAAGGATTTTGGGCTGCATTTCACCCCATCATGTGCGCACAAGGCTGCATCAAACCAGATTTTTTGGCTGCCACAAATGACACCTCCTTCCACTCCTCCATGTGCGCAAGACTTGGCTGTTTGTGCAGAAAAAATTCTGACTTAGGACAGCATTCAGATCTGAACATATCTCTCCTCACTCCTTGCATGTGCTTAGTGTATGTTAGAAGCAACCCTTTGCTTGTTCAGCCCAAGTATGCAGTCCCACCTGCACAAGAAACCAGATTTTTTACCATAATGACCATCATTGCAACCTCCCCTCCTCTCCCTTTAATTGTGCGCACAAGAGGCCTCCTTCACCTTGCACAAGTGCAGCCAAATTCCTTCCTCATTTCCTCCCTCTCCTAGCCGAACCTACAAGCATTCTTGGAGCAAGAAAGACCAAGCCAACTCCCTCCTTCCCTCACCATCAAACCGTGGCCTAGACACAAGTGAAGTGTGAGTTTCTCCTCTTTTCCCTCTCACTGTCCAGCCTTGTTCCTCAACCTTGAAGCTGTCCTAGATTGTTTCTCCTCACCTTTTGTGCATAGATCATCATAGGAAGTGGGGTCTTGTTGTGAAGTAGAGCTAGAAAGGGTGTGGTGAAGTGTGTGCTACAAGAGGTAAGCCTTGAACTTAGAACACTTTCATTGTGTAACCATGTGTGTGTGCTTGAATGTCTCCTTGATTATGTGTGGTTTTGGATTCAAGTATGAGCATGGTAAAAGTAGAATGGTGGAGCTATTTCTTGATGATTTGTATGCTTAAGTTATGGAATGGAAGCCTCATGGTCATGCTTAAGTTAATGCCCACTGTTTTGAGGAATATACATGCAACTGTTTTGTATGATTTTGCCACTGTTTTGAAGAGAAATATGCCACTGTTTCCCTTTGAATGTGCCACTGTTTTGAGGATAAAATGCTCACTGTTTCGGTTCCTAAAAATCACCATTGTGATGCCACTGTTTCTGCACACAAATGCCACTGTTTTAGTCCATTATATGTGTAACGCCCTCCCTCGTATGCATCCAAGAGAGTCGTTTGCTAAGCGGAATTAGAGTCGTTAACGTCACATGAGCTAACAAAGCAGTATACACATCCGTATAAAAATTTCAGCACTTAAATTCTTTTCACAAAGGTTTTCCAAAATAGCCATTGTTCATAAAAGTTCAAGCTAACATAATTATGATAAAGACTACAGTCATCCAAAAGTACCAAAACATGAATCATTACAGTTATCCATTTAAACAAACAGCAACACTGATAATCCACGCATCAGCAATCAACAGCAAAATATTACTTCTTCAAATGCTCTTGCGTCCTCCTGCCATTTTGGAAAAATAGCAGCCCCGAAGGGGTGAGAAAAATCCCAGTAGTGTGGCAATAAAACCAGTAATATAACAGTATTAACTAGGCACAAAATCATAAACAGTCACTTCAACATATCCTTGTTCCTTTTCCTTTTCATTTTATCATATTCATATATTGCGTATATAACGCCTTTCCTTTGCGCTTTTAGCACCGTCGTGCGCGCACTTCACAGTGGAATCAAATATACCCTTGGCACCTGAGCTCCATGTGGATTCCATCTGTGGGCCTATGCGGACTGATGCCAAGTGTCCCATACCCCGGTACCTTGGGGATGCCTATATGATGCTTGCTCAAACACATGGTCCTGTACATAACTATTCTAAAACAAGACCTATATGATCTTGATACATGCATGTCATGCTATGCTTTCACACACAAAGCGTAAAAATGCGGTATAATGTACGATGCATGCTTATATACCTTTCATATGCGTTATGCTGCCACATAACGTCTTTACCTCATAATCATATAGCCATCACGGCACATATTTGGCAGTTTCCTTTCATTATAATGGAACATAATATTTTTACGGCATATGGAGCATCATGTCATAATTCTATACCAGTAGTCAATAGTCACATTAGGTAATATCGCCTGACACTTACCTTTGCTTGCCTACCAAACAGCAACGAAGTATCTTACTTCTCAAGCGCACCTAAACCAATTACAACTAATCATTTACAGTGGCTATTTACAGCAAAACAGTGAGCATACAGCAGTGTCTTACAGCAGCAAAACAGTGGGCATACAGCAGTGTTTACAGCAGCAAAACAGTGGACATACAGCAGTATTTACAGCAGCAAAACAGTGGACATACAACAGTGTTTACAGCAGCAAAACAGTGGACATACAGCAGTGTTTACAGCGGCAAAACAGTGGACATACAGCAGTGTTTACAGCAGCAAAACAGTGGACATACAGCAGTGTTTACAGCAGCAAAACAGTGGACATACAGCAGTATTTACAGCAGCAAAACAGTGACGTTTTAAACAGAACAGTGACGTTTTTTAAAACAGAAACAGTGGCGTTTTTAAAACAGAAACAGTGGCACTTTGAACTTCCAAAACAGTGGCATAAATCTTGGTTTTTGGACATTGAAACAGTGGCATATTATGGATTAAAACAGTGGCATTTTATGCATACAAACAGTGGCATAGAAGGACTAAAACAGTGGCATTTTATGCATAAAAACAGTGGCATATGATGACTAAAACAGTGGCATTTATGCGTAAAAACAGTGGCATGGAATGACTTAAACAGTGGCATTTTATGCATAAAAACAGTGGCATATGATGACTAAAACAGTGGCCTTTTATGCATGAAAACAGTGGCATTTTAAGTATGAAAACAGTGGCATTTGGTGACTAAAACAGTGGCCTTTTATGCATAAAAACAGTGGCATATAATTTTAAGCATGATCATGAGACTTTTACTCTACAACTCATGCATACAAATCATCATAAAATGGCTCCATACTTATACTTTAATCATGCTCAACCAAGGATCCAAAGCAACACATATACAAGGAGACATTCAAGCATACATACATGGCTACACAAAGAAAGAGTTCAAAGTTCAAAGCCTACCTCTTGTAGCACACCCTTCAAAGTCAAGAATCACACACCACCTTCTAGCTTCACAACACGACAAGTCCTTACTTCCTATGGTGATCTATGCGCAACAAGGATGAGGAACAAGGTTTGCACTAGCTTGGTGTAAGGTCACGGTTGAGGTGAGGGAAGGAGGGAGTTGGCTTGGCAAAGTCTTCTTGCTCCAAGGTGGCTTGTTGGTGCGGCTAGAGGGAGTGAGGAGGAGGAGGAGAGTTGGCTGCACAAGTGAATGGGGGCAGCCCCCTCTTGTGCGCAAATTTAAAGGGAGAGAGGAGAGGAGTTGCTATGATTAACCATCATGGAAAATTCTGATTTCTTGAGAGGATGGGGCTGCATACAAGGCTGAATCAAGCAAGGGTTTGCTTCTAATTTACTCTATTTACATGCAAAGAGTGAGGGGTGATATGATCAGATTTGGGGCTATCCAAAGTCAGAGAAATTTTCTGCACAATTGACCAAGTTATGCGCATGAAGTGGGGTGGAAGAGGTGCATCATGAGCACATGCAAAAGGTTCACTAAGTCAACAAGCCATTCAACTTGGTGGCAGCCAAAAATCTGCCTTGATGCAGTCCTTGGTGCGCAAATTATGAGAGGAAAAGAGGTGCATTATGAGTACATGTAAGAGCTTTGCTAAGTCAACAAGGAAAACAACTATGTGGCAGCCCAAAAAAATCTGCACTTAGGCAGCCTTGGTGCGCAATGATGAGGGGGAAAGAGGTGCATCAAGAGTGCAGTTTTGTGACAGCCCAAATTCAGATTTTGGAGCTGCACAAAATGATGAAAATGCAGCCAAAAATCCTCTTATGATGCATGTGAAACCAGGCAGGTTTGGCTCATGATGGGCTGCAAAAGCCTTGCCAAAAATCTGCACAAAACAGTGTCATGATGGAGGGTGTAAGTGGTTCTCCAAGTCAACAAGTTAGGCAGTTTGTGTCATAAAAAAAATCTGCACCAAGACCCCTCCCATGTGCGCCAAAATGGGAAATATGCAGCCTAAAATCATGCTCAAAGGTCCATGTGTCTTCCATGCAATGAGGTTTAAATCAAGTTATGCATAAGCAAGGTGAGGTGGCGGTTTAACAAGGGAAAATGGCAGCTTATTAAGTCCTTAATCACACTCTCTTGTGCGCATGAAAAGGGTGGGAATTATCCTTGCCATGTGAGAGTTACTTGATACACAAGACACCTTAGTTGGACAAGGCTTAGGGGAGATAAGGGTGGACACAACCTTGGGCTGAATTAGCTTGATCCAAGAGCCATCCTTGGGCCATTGGCCACACACACAAAAGGATCTAAACACACAAGTCCAAAAGCAACAAGTCCACACACACACACTAGCCCACTACCAAAGTCCGATGAACACTAAGGTCCTATAACACATACTCACTTTACTTATATGATTAAATTCACATGTCTACATATGTACCCTCCTATGATTTAATTTAATTAATTACCTTAGTCTTATCCAAGGAATAAAGATCAAACAATTCACAAGCCATTACACATAAACCATACATCCGAATTCTACACATGTACATATAGCATATAGTACTTATGTATTCTACTAATTATGCGGGATGTTACACTCTCCCCACCAAACAGGAATTTTGTCCGCAAAATAAACTTACTTAAGAGCTAAACAGTTCTGGGTAACGTTTCTGAATGTCGTCCTCGCGCTCCCAAGTGGCTTCAGCTTCCGATCTGTTGTTCCACAATACTTTCACCAAAGGGATTTCTTTAGAACGGAGTCGCTTGACGGATCTTTCAAGAATTTGGAATGGTTGCACTTGATACGTCAGATTTTCCTTTAGTTCCACCTCTTCCGGCTGTAACACGTGAGATGGGTCAGAGAGATACCTCCGTAGCTGCGATACATGAAATACGTTGTGGATTCCTGACAAATTGGGTGGTAAAGCCAACCGATATGCAGACCCTCCAATCCGGTCCATGATCAGATACGGTCCTAAGTACCGTGGACTTAACTTCTTAACTCCCATTCTCCTTCCGAGTCCCGATGTAGGAGTGATTCTCAAGAACACATGATCTCCGACTTCGAAAGATAGAGGCTTATGACGCTTGTCGTAGTAACTCTTTTGTCTGGCCTGAGCCCTCTGCATATTCTCCCGAATCTTCTTTACTTGTTCGGATGTTTCTTGAATTAGATCAGGTCCTAACATACTTCGCTCACCCACTTCAGTCCAACATAAAGGGGATCTGCATTTTCTCCCATACAAAGCTTCATACGGTGCCATCTGAATGCTGGAGTGGTAACTGTTGTTGTAAGCGAACTCAATCAAAGAAAGATAGCTATCCCAGCTGCCTCCTAACTCCAAAACACATGCTCGCAACATGTCCTCTAAGGCTTGAATGGTGCGTTCCGTCTGGCCATCGGTCTGCGGATGATAAGCAGTACTCAACCTCAATTGGGTCCCTAATGCTCTTTGAAAGGATTCCCAAAACTTAGATGTAAACTTGGGATCACGATCACTGACAATACTCGTAGGAACTCCGTGCAGCTTCACAATCTCCTGCAGATAGATTCTGGCAAGCCTCTCTGTATCATAGGTGGTTCTAACACGCAAGAAATGAGCTGACTTCATTAAACGATCGACAATCACCCAGATAGAATCATATCCTTCTCGCGTCCGAGGAAGTCCAACTACAAAATCCATCGAAATACTGTCCCACTTCCATTCGGGAATCTCCAAAGGTTGAAGGAGTCCCGATGGTTTCTGATGTTCGTACTTCACCTTCTGACAAGTTAAGCATCGAGACACATACTCCGCAATATCACGCTTCATACCCGGCCACCAAAACGAGGTCTTCAAATCATGGTACATCTTCGTGGATCCAGGATGAACTGCATACTTACCCTTGTGAGCCTCCTGTAAAACTTCTTGTTTCAGCTCTTCATTCGGCACAACCAGCCGCCCTTGGAATCTCCAAACATCATTCTCGTCCTTTACTACCTCTTGGTTACCAACCAACTCGCGGACTAACTCTTCATCCTTCTGAGCCTCCTTAATTCTACTGATCAGTTCATTCTCCACCTTTATATTTCCCAATCTTATGCTGTTTCCTCTCTCGTCAACCGATAAGTTCAAGTCTCGAAAGGCCTCAAACAATTTCAGCTCTTCCATCATCAGAGTTGCAGTGTGCAGTGTCTTCCTGCTCAGGGCGTCAGCTACCACGTTTGCCTTTCCTGGGTGGTACTTAAGTTCAAAATCGTAGTCCTTCAGAAATTCCATCCACCGACGTTGCCGCATATTCAGCTCCTTCTGGTCGAACAAGTACTTCAAACTCTTATGATCGCTGAACATGTCAAACTGCGAACCATACAAGTGGTGCCTCCAGATTTTAAGTGCGAACACTATAGCTGCTAACTCCAAATCGTGCGTAGGATAATTTTCTTCGTGAGGCTTCAGTTGTCGAGATGCATAAGCTACTGCCATACGGTCCTGCATCAACACGCATCCAAGTCCTTTCAGCGACGCATCGCAGTATACTTCGAACCTTCGAGTAGGATCCGGAATCGTGAGTACGGGAGCACTCGTTAATCTGCTCTTCAGTTCCAAGAAACATTCTTCACAGGCTTCAGTCCACTCAAAAGGCTTGTCCTTCCGAGTGAGACGGGTGAGGGGTTGCACTATCTGAGAGAAATTCTGGATAAACCTTCGATAGTATCCAGCCAGACCTAAGAAACTTCTTACTTCGGTGACAGTCTTGGGTCGTTCCCAATTCATGACAGCCTCGACTTTGCTGGGGTCCACCGCGATACCTTCTGATGAGATGACATGGCCCAGAAACTGGACCTCTTTAAGCCAAAACTCGCACTTCGACCATTTCGCGTACAACTGCTTCTCCTTCAAGACTTGCAAGACAATCCTCAGATGTTCCGCGTGCAGCTCTTCATTAGCCGAGTAAATCAGGATATCGTCGATAAACACAATAACAAACTGGTCAAGGAACGGGCGGAAGATGCGGTTCATGTAGTCCATGAATACCGCTGGAGCATTCCTAAGTCCGAATGGGATCACCTGATATTCGTAGTGCCCATAACGAGTCCTAAAAGCGGTTTTCGGAATATCCTCCGGTTTGACCCGGATCTGATGGTATCCCGATCGTAAATCTATCTTGGAAAAGACTCTGGCTCCTCTCAGCTGGTCCATCAAATCGTCGATCCTCGGTAGCGGATACTTATTCTTCACCGTTACTTTGTTCAGCTGGCGGTAATCTACACACAGACGTAAACTTCCATCCTTCTTCTTAATCAAGATGGCTGGAGCACCCCATGGAGAGGTACTCGGTCTGATGAATTCCTTAGCCAAAAGCTCTTCTATCTGTTTCTTCAACTCGCGCAGTTCCAAAGGTGCCATACGATACGGGGCAATGGAGATTGGTCCAACTCCAGGAACAAGTTCGATCGAAAATTCTATTTCCCTATGAGGAGGCAATCGAGGTATTTCATCCGGGAATACCTCCTCGAATTCTCTAACTACAGGTACATTCTGAATTTGATTGTCAACCGAGGTCTCAGCCTCGATCGACAAAAGATACCCTGCTGCTCCCTTGCGGAGCTCTTTTCTAACTTGCAATAAGGAAATGAGAGAGAAAGGTTGAAAATTACCATCCTTTGCAGGAACAATGACTTTCCCCGCTCGACAATCCAAGGTTATCCCGTTTTCCGTCAACCAGTCCATACCGATAATCACATCGAAGTTGAATACCGGCAGGACCACCAAGTTAACTGTATACGTGTTCCCTTCATACTGCAAGGTAACACCTCTGCAGATCTCTGAGGCTGTGCACGATCCTCCAGTGGGTGTGCTGATGAGTAACTCGTAGGGTAACGGGGTTGGGGTGATGCCTATTCTCAAGGCAGTATGCTTTGCCATAAAAGAGCCAGACGCTCCAGAATCAAAGATAACAGAAATTGGGTGACCATTCAGAGTGACATTACCTTTGATCAGGTTGGGAAACTTCTGCGCTTCATTTGCATCCAATGTGAACACCCGTGCTTGCGGAGGCTGTTGATCAGCGTTCTGGGGGCATTTGTAAGCAAAATGACCTTGCTGGCCGCATCTGAAGCATGCATTGTTGTTCTTGCGACAGACTCCAAAGTGATTCTTTCCACATGTGGCACAAACAGTCGCGCCCTGACGTCCAGTCGACGATTGACCCACCGTAAAGTTTCTCTTAAAGTTTCCAGGCCATGCCTGCAACTGCATACCTCTGCCTCGACCCCTACCAGGTGCCGCCATGAAGAATCTGCCTGCTCGATTTCCTCCGTGGAATTGTGGTGGTGGCTTGTTCAAGTTCTTGGCCTCCAGAATGATTCCTTCTGCCTGACGACTCTGGTTGATGAGTTCCGGAAGTGTACGATTAGCCGTTGTCAAGATGAGCTTGCGGATTTCCGGATGTAATCCGCTCTCGAACTTCTCCACCTGCCATTCTTCATCATAAATGTTCCGATCAAAGTTGGCGTACTCGATCAGCTGCCCAAATTTTGCAATATACTCATTAACCGTCATGTTACCCTGCCTGAGCGACAGCAGTTCAGTGTGCTTCATCCTTCTCATTGCCTTAGGAAAATACTTATCCAGAAATACTTGTCTGAACACGGCCCATGTTAGTTCCACGTCCTGAGCTCTCAGCAGAGCCCTCGCACCCGTCCACCATGTTAAAGCTTCTCCCATCAGCTGGTACGACGCGTAATCAGTCTTCTGCGCTTCCGGGCATGCCATGCGTTCGAAAATATGCTCGATCATCTGCAGCCACTTTGCTGCAGCCTCGGGGTTGTCTTCACCCTCAAAGGTAGGTGGTTGGAAGTTGCGGAAGTCTTTCAACCTCCGACGGGCAATTTCTTCTGCATTTTCATGCAGTGGGGGTTGGTTCTGATTCTGTTGCCTATGATCGCGCCATTCTTGGCTCATATTCTGGATAAACGTTGCCAGTCCCCCAATGGTGGTGATAAGATCCTCTTCTGCATCGCCAGTCCTTCCCCGAGTTGAACCGCGACCACCCGCCATGATTCTGCACTCACAATATCAGGAAATGAGTTGATCAGGCTCACCGCAAGTTATTCATGGCAGCAGTCCCAAGTAGGTACTCGAGTTCAATTCGGACAAGTTAGCTATGCATCCGTGTCTTATCACAGATCCGTCCTAACAATCTAACCATACTAGCTAATACATAAACTTAACTATAGCACATTTAGACAGTCAATCAGCAGATAAACACAATCAACAATCAATTCAATCAAACACAAGCAAATCCATGGACCAAACTGCTCTGATACCAATTAGTGTAACGCCCTCCCTTGTATGCATCCAAGAGAGTCGTTTGCTAAGCGGAATTAGAGTCGTTAACGTCACATGAGCTAACAAAGCAGTATACACATCCGTATAAAAATTTCAGCACTTAAATTCTTTTCACAAAGGTTTTCCAAAATAGCCATTGTTCATAAAAGTTCAAGCTAACATAATTATGATAAAGACTACAGTCATCCAAAAGTACCAAAACATGAATCATTACAGTTATCCATTTAAACAAACAGCAACACTGATAATCCACGCATCAGCAATCAACAGCAAAATATTACTCCTTCAAATGCTCTTGCGTCCTCCTGCCATTTTGGAAAAATAGCAGCCCCGAAGGGGTGAGAATAATCCCAGTAGTGTGGCAATAAAACCAGTAATATAACAGTATTAACTAGGCACAAAATCATAAACAGTCACTTCAACATATCCTTGTTCCTTTTCCTTTTCATTTTATCATATTCATATATTGCGTATATAACGCCTTTCCTTTGCGCTTTTAGCACCGTCGTGCGCGCACTTCACAGTGGAATCAAATATACCCTTGGCACCTGAGCTCCATGTGGATTCCATCTGTGGGCCTATGCGGACTGATGCCAAGTGTCCCATACCCCGGTACCTTGGGGATGCCTATATGATGCTTGCTCAAACACATGGTCCTGTACATAACTATTCTAAAACAAGACCTATATGATCTTGATACATGCATGTCATGCTATGCTTTCACACACAAAGCGTAAAAATGCGGTATAATGTACGATGCATGCTTATATACCTTTCATATGCGTTATGCTGCCACATAACGTCTTTACCTCATAATCATATAGCCATCACGGCACATATTTGGCAGTTTCCTTTCAGTATAATGGAACACAATATTTTTACGGCATATGGAGCATCATGTCATAATTCTATACCAGTAGTCAATAGTCACATTAGGTAATATCGCCTGACACTTACCTTTGCTTGCCTACCAAACAGCAACGAAGTATCTTACTTCTCAAGCGCACCTAAACCAATTACAACTAATCATTTACAGTGGCTATTTACAGCAAAACAGTGAGCATACAGCAGTGTCTTACAGCAGCAAAACAGTGGGCATACAGCAGTGTTTACAGCAGCAAAACAGTGGACATACAGCAGTATTTACAGCAGCAAAACAGTGGACATACAGCAGTGTTTACAGCAGCAAAACAGTGGACATACAGCAGTGTTTACAGCGGCAAAACAGTGGACATACAGCAGTGTTTACAGCAGCAAAACAGTGGACATACAGCAGTGTTTACAGCAGCAAAACAGTGGACATACAGCAGTATTTACAGCAGCAAAACAGTGACGTTTTAAACAGAACAGTGACGTTTTTTAAAACAGAAACAGTGGCGTTTTTAAAACAGAAACAGTGGCACTTTGAACTTCCAAAACAGTGGCATAAATCTTGGTTTTTGGACATTGAAACAGTGGCATATTATGGATTAAAACAGTGGCATTTTATGCATACAAACAGTGGCATAGAAGGACTAAAACAGTGGCATTTTATGCATAAAAACAGTGGCATATGATGACTAAAACAGTGGCATTTATGCGTAAAAACAGTGGCATGGAATGACTTAAACAGTGGCATTTTATGCATAAAAACAGTGGCATATGATGACTAAAACAGTGGCCTTTTATGCATGAAAACAGTGGCATTTTAAGTATGAAAACAGTGGCATTTGGTGACTAAAACAGTGGCCTTTTATGCATAAAAACAGTGGCATATAATTTTAAGCATGATCATGAGACTTTTACTCTACAACTCATGCATACAAATCATCATAAAATGGCTCCATACTTATACTTTAATCATGCTCAACCAAGGATCCAAAGCAACACATATACAAGGAGACATTCAAGCATACATACATGGCTACACAAAGAAAGAGTTCAAAGTTCAAAGCCTACCTCTTGTAGCACACCCTTCAAAGTCAAGAATCACACACCACCTTCTAGCTTCACAACACGACAAGTCCTTACTTCCTATGGTGATCTATGTGCAACAAGGATGAGGAACAAGGTTTGCACTAGCTTGGTGTAAGGTCACGGTTGAGGTGAGGGAAGGAGGGAGTTGGCTTGGCAAAGTCTTCTTGCTCCAAGGTGGCTTGTTGGTGCGGCTAGAGGGAGTGAGGAGGAGGAGGAGAGTTGGCTGCACAAGTGAATGGGGGCAGCCCCCTCTTGTGCGCAAATTTAAAGGGAGAGAGGAGAGGAGTTGCTATGATTAACCATCATGGAAAATTCTGATTTCTTGAGAGGATGGGGCTGCATACAAGGCTGAATCAAGCAAGGGTTTGCTTCTAATTTACTCTATTTACATGCAAAGAGTGAGGGGTGATATGATCAGATTTGGGGCTATCCAAAGTCAGAGAAATTTTCTGCACAATTGACCAAGTTATGCGCATGAAGTGGGGTGGAAGAGGTGCATCATGAGCACATGCAAAAGGTTCACTAAGTCAACAAGCCATTCAACTTGGTGGCAGCCAAAAATCTGCCTTGATGCAGTCCTTGGTGCGCAAATTATGAGAGGAAAAGAGGTGCATTATGAGTACATGTAAGAGCTTTGCTAAGTCAACAAGGAAAACAACTATGTGGCAGCCCGAAAAAATCTGCACTTAGGCAGCCTTGGTGCGCAATGATGAGGGGGAAAGAGGTGCATCAAGAGTGCAGTTTTGTGACAGCCCAAATTCAGATTTTGGAGCTGCACAAAATGATGAAAATGCAGCCAAAAATCCTCTTATGATGCATGTGAAACCAGGCAGGTTTGGCTCATGATGGGCTGCAAAAGCCTTGCCAAAAATCTGCACAAAACAGTGTCATGATGGAGGGTGTAAGTGGTTCTCCAAGTCAACAAGTTAGGCAGTTTGTGTCATAAAAAAAATCTGCACCAAGACCCCTCCCATGTGCGCCAAAATGGGAAATATGCAGCCTAAAATCATGCTCAAAGGTCCATGTGTCTTCCATGCAATGAGGTTTAAATCAAGTTATGCATAAGCAAGGTGAGGTGGCGGTTTAACAAGGGAAAATGGCAGCTTATTAAGTCCTTAATCACACTCTCTTGTGCGCATGAAAAGGGTGGGAATTATCCTTGCCATGTGAGAGTTACTTGATACACAAGACACCTTAGTTGGACAAGGCTTAGGGGAGATAAGGGTGGACACAACCTTGGGCTGAATTAGCTTGATCCAAGAGCCATCCTTGGGCCATTGGCCACACACACAAAAGGATCTAAACACACAAGTCCAAAAGCAACAAGTCCACACACACACACTAGCCCACTACCAAAGTCCGATGAACACTAAGGTCCTATAACACATACTCACTTTACTTATATGATTAAATTCACATGTCTACATATGTACCCTCCTATGATTTAATTTAATTAATTACCTTAGTCTTATCCAAGGAATAAAGATCAAACAATTCACAAGCCATTACACATAAACCATACATCCGAATTCGACACATGTACATATAGCATATAGTACTTATGTATTCTACTAATTATGCGGGATGTTACAATATGCCACTGTTTCTGCACATATATGCCACTGTTTTAGCCCATTATATGCCACTGTTTTAGTCCATAATATGCCACTGTTTCTGCACATATATGCCACTATTTCAGCCCATCATATGCCACTGTTTTAGTACTTAATAAGCCACTGTTGCTGCATAAAATGATCACCATTTTTGATGTCCAAACACCACTCTTTATGCCACTGTATTGGTGTTCAAGTACTCCTAATTATGCCACTGTTTTGATGATCAACAACCACTAGTTATGCCACTGTTTTAATGTCCAAAAATCACCAAGTATACCACTGTTTCAATGTGCAAATATCACCACTAATGTCACTGTTTTTAATGATCAAATGTTACCATCCATGCCATTATTTTGATGTGCAATACCTCTACTTATGTCACTGTTTTTAAGGTTCAAATGCCACTGTTATGTCACTGTTTTAAACGTTCAAATGCCACTGTTTGATGCCATTGTTTTGAGGACCAAGATGTCACTGTTTCTGTTTTAAAACGTTCACTGTTTCTGCTGTAAGGTGCTACTGTTTTTCTGCTGTAAAACGTCACTGTTTCTGTCCACTGTTTTTAAGTAGAACGTCACTGTTTCTGCCCACTGTTTTAAAGAACAACTCACTGTTTCTGCTCACTGTTTTAAGCACAAACGTCACTGTTTTCTGCTGTAAACCGCTGCTGTATGCTCACTGTTTCTGCTGTAAATAGCCACTGTAAATGATTGGTTGTAATTGATTTAGGTGCGCTTAAGAAGTGAGATACTTCGCTGCTGTTTGGTAATATTTAAGGCACGCAAAGGTAAGTGTCAGGCGATATTGCCTAATGTGACTATTGACTACTGGTATAAAATTATGACATGATGCTCCATATTCCGTAAAAATATTATGATCCATTATGATGAAAGGAAACTGCCAAAAATGTGCCGTGATGGCTATATGATTATGAGGTAAAGACGTTATGTGGCAGCATAACGCATATGAAAAGTATATGTGCCGTGATGGCTATATGAAAGGTATATAAGCATGCACCTTACATCATGCCGCATTTTTACTCTTTGTGTGTGAGAGCATAGCATGACATGCATGTATCAAGATCATATAGGCCTTGTTTTAGAATAGTTATGTACAGGACCATGTGTTTGAGCAAGCATCATATAGGCATCCCCAAGGTACCGGGGTATGGGACACTTGGCATCAGTCCGCATAGGCCCACAGTTGGAATCCACATGGAGCTCAGGTGCCAAGGGATATTTGATTCCACTGTGAAGTGCGCGCACGACGGTGCTAAAAGCGCAAAGGAAGGGCGTTATATACGCAATATATGAATATGATGAAAAGGAAAAAGGAAAAGGAACAAGGATATGTTGAAGTGACTGTTTATGATTTTGTGCCTAGTTAATACTGTTATATTACTGGTTTTGTTGCCACACTACTGGGATTATTCTCACCCCTTCGGGGCTGCTATTTTTCCAAACTGGCAGGAGGACATAAAAGCACATGAAGACGTGATGTTTGCTGTTGCTTGCTGATGAATGGACTTGTACTGTTGCTGTTTGTTTGATTGGATGACTGTAATGCTTAATATTTTGGCACTCTTGGATGACTGTAGACTCTATCATCTCTATTTTACCTTTAACTTTTATGAACAGCGGCTGTTTTGGAAAACCTTTATGAAAAGAATTTAAGTGCTGAAATTTTTACAGTGCACCTTACGGGTGATGCTTTTATGAGCAAACGAACTCGGATTTACTATTATTTTATATGCACGCGAAGCCCCAAACGTGCTCTTTCTAAATCACTTGAAATATTTTTTTATCGTCCAAACAGAAGTTATAAAAACTATTGAAATGCCTTACGGGTCTGTACACTGCTATGAGATTCTTTGTTAGCTCATGTGACGTTAACGACTCTAATTCCGCTTAGCAAACGACTCTCTTGGATGCATACAAGGGAGGGCGTTACACATATGCCACTGTTTCGGTTTTACAAGAGCACCATCTTGATGCCACTGTTTTGTATAAAAGTGCCACTGTTTTGAGGATGCATATGCCACTGTTTCGGTTGGACAAGATCACCATTTTGATGCCACTGTTTCTGCACACAATACTCACTGTTTTAGTGCCTCACATGCCACTGTTTCTGCATAAAATGCTCACTGTTTTAATGCCACACATGTCACTGTTTTGTACCAAAAATACTCACTGTTTTAGTACTTAATGAGCCACTGTTTCTGCATAAAATAACCACCATATTGATGTTCAAACACCACTATTTATGCCACTGTTTTAATGTCCAAAAATCATGATTTATGCCACTGTTTTAATCACCATTTATGCCACTGTCTTAATGTTCAAAAATCTCTCTTTATGCCACTGTTTTGATGTGCAAATACCTCTACCTATGTCACTGTTTCATGTTCAAATGCAACCATTCATGCCACTGTTTTGATGCACAAATACCACTACTTATGTCACTATTTTGATGTTCAAATGCCACTGTTTATGACACTGTTTTAACGTTCAAATGCCACTGTTTCTGCCACTGTCTAATGCCACTGTTCTGCCACTGTTTTAAGGTCCAAAATGTCACTGTTTCTGTTTTAAAATGGTCACTGTTTCTGCTGTAAGGTGCTACTGTTTTTAAGTAAAACGTCACTGTTTCTGCCCATTGTTTTAAAGGAAAACGTCACTGTTTTCTGCTCACTGTTTTAAGAACAAACGTCACTGTTTTCTGCTGTAAAACGCTGCTGTATGCTCACTGTTTTTCTGCTGTAAAACACTGCTGTATGCTCACTGTTTTCCACTGTAAAACACTGTTGTATGCTCACTGTTTCTGCTGTAAATCGCCGCTGTAAATGATTGGTTGTAATTGATTTAGGTGCGCTTAAGAAGTGAGATACTTCGCTGCTGTTTGGTATTGTTTAAGGCACGCAAGGTAAGTGTCAGGCGATATTACCTAATGTGACTATTGACTACTGGTATAAAGTTGTGACATGATGCTCCATATTCCGTAAAAGTATTATGTTCCTTATGATGAAAGAAAACTGCCAAAAATGTGTCGTGATGGCTATGGAAATGTGCCGTGATGGCTATATGATTATGAGGTAAAGATGTTATGTGGCAGCATAACGTATATGAAAAGTATATGTGCCGTGATGGCTATATGAAAAGTATATAAGCATGCACCTTACATCATACCGCATTTTTATACGTTTGAGTGTGAAAGCATAGCATGGCATGCATGTACCAAGATCATATAGGCCTTGTTTTTAGAATAGTTATGTACAGGACCATGTGTTTGAGAAAGCATCATATAGGCATCCCTAAGGTACCAGGGTATGGGACACTTGGCATCAGTCCGCATAGGCCCACAGTTGGAATCCACAGGGAGCTCAGGTGCCAAGGTATATTGATTCCACTGTGAAGTGCGCGCACGACGGTGCTAAAAGCGCAAAGGAAAGGCGTTATATACGCAATATATGAATATGATGAAAAGGAAAGGCGTTATATACGCAATATATATGAATATGATGAAAAGGAAAAAGGAAAAGGAACAAGGATATGTTGAAGTGACTGTTTATGATTTTGTGCCTAGTTAATACTGTTATATTATTGGTTTTGTTGCCACACTACTGGGATTATTCTCACCCCTTCGGGGCTGCTATTTTCCTAAATGGCAGGAGGACGTAAAAGCATTTGAAGGCATGATGTTTGCTGTTGCTTGCTGATGAATGGACTTGTACTGTTGCTGTTTGATTGATTGGATGACTGTAATGATTAATATTTTGGTACTCTTGGATGACTGTAGACTCTATCATCTCTATTTTATCTTGAACTTTAATGAACAGCGGCTATTTTGGAAAACCTTTATGAAAGGAATTTTTGAATGACTTATGTGCTGAAATTTTTACAGTGCACCTTACGGGTGGTGTTTTTATGAGCAAACGAACTCCGATTTACTATTATTTTATATGCACGCGAAGCCCTCAACGTGCTCTTTCTAAATCACTTGAAATATTTTTTATCGGCCAAACAGAAGTTATAAGAACTATTGAAACGTCTTTCGGATTTGTATACTGCTATGAGAATCTTTGTTAGCTCATGTGACGTTAACGACTCTAATTCCGCTTAACAAACGACTCTCTTGGATGCATACAAGGGAGGGCGTTACACGATTATTTATTCTAACCTCCGTCTGAGACCACAAGATTAATTTAAATAAAGGGTTGATCTTTATCAACAGTATCTCATACCCTCTCTTAACATTAGGTTGACAACTCTTTGTCACTTAGTGGTGCATCTCATGCAACCAACCCAGCATCATTACCCTAAGCACATAAGCCCGGCTGTGCCTGCAACTTATGTCTTAGTTAAGCATTAAACCAGCACCCTAAGTGTCTTACACTTCAAACACTACTCTAGCCCCACGAAATAGTGGGTCCCAACTGAGTTGTGGAGCACCACTACGTAGAAGAGTTTTGAGTAGCATTGGTGGTGGGAGATAATCATATGCTTAATTATTTATTCCTTTTAAGGGTTCCTTTTATCTTGGGGTTAATTAGGTCCCATCAAACGCATATTGTAAGTTATCATGCTAGTCGTTACCTATGTCAAACATCTATCGGTATACACTAGTCGCTATTGGACAAACATAATAACCATACAAAACGCGGTTTGCCCAATTCATGCATACTAGACGTTCTAATCATACATGCATATAAACAGTTTATATTGAGATAGCCATGGTGCTCGCGCTTTTGTCCTTTTTGCTTCTTTAAGCAACGGCCGCTTGTCGTCTATACGCCACTAGCCTATTTCTCTAATTACAAATAATTAAAGAAACTCCATAACACTTTGGAGGAACAAAATTACAAAATTTAAATTACAAATATACTTGTAAATTAAAATGCGCGATTACACATAAATTTAAAATTCAAAAAATTCAAATCCGGGCACCATGACCATCCCCTTCCTGTTTGTACCTGAAAAGTTCAAAACTTGCAAACACAAACATTATATTATCACATAACATTTTCACATGTATTTTGACATTTAACATTTAAACATCAAAATAACATCAAGATTCAAAATCTTAAATTTCTCATTGGCCGAATTTAAAAACAATTTCAATTCAAATCTTGTTAATTCTTTCTCAAAGAAAACAAAATTAAACCATGCATGTAGCCATATATCCCTACATGGCCGAATCATATAGGTAACTATATGATAAATTTGTCACAAAATTTCATGCATATAAACATGACACAATTCAAGGAGAAAAATAAGAAATCATTCAAGGTACTCTTAGTACCCTCCATGGCCGAATCTACCCTTTCAAAAAGGGTGTTCCTTAACTTTCATAATGAAAAGAAACTAAACCATGATGCATAATGTTTTATGAACACAGAATCAAATTTTCATGTTCATAAAAACAAAAACTTTAACACTTTAAAGGATTTGTGATTCAAAATCCACATGCAGAATTTAAACTTTAACCCTTTAAAGATTTTTGACCGTGAAAGACTCTTTTCACAAACAAGGTACCATCACCCGTCGATGGTAAAGCAACCGGGCTCTGATACCACTTGAAAGTAAAACTGGCCTTTGAAGGCCGATGCATGTAAGGTGTAAAACAAAAATTTTACTGCGGAACATACATGCACACATAGGTTCATGCTTTAAGACAACATGATGTTACCTTGTTTTTGGCCTGATCAGTCAGGGAGATCAGATGTCAGGCTTGAAGGGTTCAAACCATCTAATGGTGATCCACACCACCGTTCGTCAATGATGCAAGAACCCTTTCTTGAAAGCCACCAGATGAACACCACAGTGAGGCTTGCTATGCGCACAAGTGGTGAAGGTGGAGGCTAGGTATTCTGTTTGGAAAGGTGTAGTGAGCTACCCTACAGAATGGTGCATAGATGGAGGAGAGTTGGCTAGGTTTTTCACTAAAACCTAAGGTGAGGAACAAGTCATATATATATGCGCACACTTGGAGAGGAGGAGGGATTTAAATCATTCAAAATGAAAACAAACTTTCAAACTTCTTTGAAATTTGCGCATAGAACAGTGAGATAAGGTGGAGCTGTTGCAAAACTAACTTTGCCAACAACCTCCAATCTTATCCACATGAAATTAACTTCAAAATAATTTAAACTTAAATTCATAAACTATCATATAGTATATACTTCTTATGCACATAATTCAGCCCTAGAAGGGGTCCAAATATATTGAGTAGTTGCATTCAAAATTTGAATCAACTCACCCACTGATTCCCTCAACCACCAAATCTGAATGGAGGTTTGTTTTAAGTGATAAGATGACATTCTTATCACCTAAAAGTTGCGCACCAAACAGCCAAGGGAGTGCCTCCAAAGATGCTTCTTGATCCAAGGAATATGCTCCAATAAGATCCTGTCTTATCCTTTTGTTATGAAACAACTTTTCAAAACCAATTCAAATTCGAATTCAAACACTTGAATTCAAACGTTCAAACATTCAAATTCAAAATTCAAAATTCAAAATTTCAAATTTCAAATTCAAAATTCGAATTTCAAAATTCCAATCCAAATTCAAAATTCAAATTTTAAATTTCAAATTTCAAATTCAAAATTCGAATTTCGAAATTCAAATTCTAAATTCAAATCTCAAATTTAAAATTCGAAATTCAAATATTTGATTATTAATTTAACTAATTAAATTAATTAGTAATGGCTTGGACTATCCAAGCCCATTACTAAACTCCATGCACCACCCACCCATTTAGGTGGGCTTCCAAACAGCTTCTTGGGCTAACAACATTATTAGGCCCAATACCTTTAAAGCTAGTCCATCATGACTATAAGGTGTTAGTGTGTGACCCATTAGGTCCAACTTAGCTTCTGACATAACTGGGCTTGGGCCCAACAAGCCCACAACCCAATTAATGACAACACAGAGCACTAGCAATGCTTTGTTGCCCCAGAACTAGTCAGATTAATGACTTGATCAACCTATTGCACATATTTGATCAACCTATTGCACATACTTGATCAACCTATCAGCGATCATGATGTTGATTGGCTAGATCTATTTTCTGTGGTCAGGGCCATGATCCTTTTGTGAACAATTGGTACGAAGGATTGAATCACTTTATGTGTTGATTTTAATATACTTCATCTTTATCTTGTGCGTATTGATA